>JAVYIG010002411.1:0-250567 GCA_035222895.1 Strongylocentrotus droebachiensis
CTCCGCGCCTGCATTAAAATATATAGCTATGATGCTGACTAAATTGAAGAAATAATTCGTATATTTATGTCGTCGAGGAAAATGACAATTTGCGCATATGCAAGTACTATTAGATAGTCCATAGGAAAAACAATTTAGCCTTCGGCTCCAGGCTTATAGGGTTGAATTTGTAGATATTGGACATATAATTTGTCGGTAATTGGTGGCTAGTTTTGTCGGTAATCGTTGGCCTCTACACCCCCCCCCCCCCCCCACTGAAAAAGGTCTAGCGACGCCCCTGCATGGGCGGCAATCCTGGGCCCGATAGGAGGACACGTCCCCCAGGAAATTTAGAAATATAGCTAGAAAGATATATAGCGGAAAGAACGTACATATTGGGCTTAGGGATTCCTAGAGTGCATAATGTCAGCATTCATCATTGCAAAGTCTCGATTGGTCACTACCCCCCCCCCCCCCCCCCCCTTGCCCAATAACACAAAACTATGTATGATATGAGACTCGGCCCACGCTCCCGGCCGTGATTTATCCATGGTTGTTGCAATAATTGTTGTTCTTTACTATTTCTACTAACATTATTGTGTGCTATCACAATCATGATTGTTTCATTTCCCTTTAAGGCAGGCGCGTAGCCAGAGTCGAGAATGGAACAACGAATCGTCTTCTTTCTCTAATAATTTCATTCAACTATGAAAGGTCAAAGCTTACGCGCTTTGCGGAAGAGGGGGGAATAGAATTCAGACAATTATTAAGAGTCGAGAACGGTACAACAAATCGTAATTTTTCTCTAATAATTAATGAAAGGTCAAAGCGAGGGGAAAACTGAATTCAGACAAGGATTAAGAGTCGAGAATGGTACAATAAATCGTCTTCTTTTTCTAATAATGAATGAAAGTTTAAAGCTTTCGCGCGTAATGGGTGGGGGGAGGGGAGGGGGGGGGGGACAGCAAGCTGCCCGAATATGAATTTTTGATATCTTTTCTCGTTTATCTTGGTGATAAATAACACTTTCACAAAAAACATATAATGCTCAAATTTTTGCTCGCTCGTTTCGCTCACAAGCAGAATTGTGAACTAGAAAATTTTCGGCAAGAGGCTTTAGCCCCCCCCCCCCCCGATGAAAATGTCAAAAAAAATTATATCTTAAAAACGGGGAATGTTGATATCGGACAAGAGACGTGAAGTGAGCTTGCACCCCTTTCCAAAATTGTTCCTGCTTCTAGGTACCCGTATCGTGCTTCTAATATGACCTTGTCAGTATTGGTATGTTGAGTTGAAAAAAACGGTCTGCGCATTTTTCAAATTTCCGTCCCCCCCCCCCCCCCCCCCCCCCCCCCCCATTGGAAAATTCTGGATCCGCGGCGGGGCTTAATGATGGGGGGGGCGGGGGGCTCGGGGGCTCGGTAGATACTGGGCTTAGGTCCAATTGTCAGGTCCAATTCCGCTCAGTAATTTGTAGGTCCATAAGTCCTAATAAAAATTACTTTCTACAAAAACATTATTGTCGTATAAACAATTACTAGTTTCTTAAAGAGCAAGCTAAAATGGATAATGGGTCTGCTTGGCGTACTTAATATCTCAGTGGTGTAGCCTGGAAAAGATCAGTCGGGGGCAGGGTGGTGGGGCAAGATTTCCAACAAGGAGGAAAATTTACGATAGGATTACATGTGTGTTATGTTTTACTTTTTTTTCGTCACCACATGAGCGGGGGTTGGCTCTATATAATTATCAAAGATAACAGATAAAATATAATTACTTTAAAAAGAGACAACTATTCAGGGCTATATATCGCCCCCCCCCCTACAGGACCAGGAACGTAGCCGAGGGGGGGGGGGGGACGTATTATGAATAGCGAACCTCATTTCGTGTCATGAATAGCGACCGTCTACTCCTATTATGAATAGCGACCCTCATTTCTTTTTTATGAATAGCGACCCTCATTTCGTATTATGAATAGCAACCCTCATTTCATATTATGAATAGCGACCCTTATTTCTTATTATGAATAGCGACCCCCTACTCCTATTATGAATAGCGACCCTCTTCTCCTATTATGAATAGCGACTCCCTGCTCCTATTATGAATAGCGACCCTCATTTCCTATTATGAATAGCGACCCTCATTTCGTATTATGAATAGCGACCCTCTACTCCTATTATGAATAGCGACCCTCTTCTTCTATTATGAATAGCGACCCTCATTTCTTATTATGAATAGCGACCCTCTACTCCTATTATGAATAGCGACCCTCTTCTTCTATTGTGAATAGCGACCCTCTTCTCCTTTTATGAATAGCGACCCTCTTCTCCTATCATGAATAGCGACCCTCTTCTCCTATTATGAATAGCGACCCTCATTTCTTGTTATAAATAGCGACCCTCTACTCCTATTATGAATAGCGACCCTCTTCTTCTATTATGAATAGCGACCCTCTTCTCCTTTTATGAATAGCGACCCTCTTCTCATGTCATGAATAGCGACCCTCATTTCTTATTATGAATAGCGACCCTCTACTCCTATTATGAATAGCGACCCTCTTCTCCTTTTATGAATAGCGACCCTCTTCTCATGTCATGAATAGCGACCCTCATTTCTTATTATGAATAGCGACCCTCTACTCCTATTATGAATAGCGACCCTCTTCTTCTATTATGAATAGCGACCCTCTTCTCCTATTATGAATAGCGACCCTCATTTCCTATTATGAATAGCGACCCTCTACTCCTATTATGAATAGCGACCCTCTTCTTCTATTATGAATAGCGACCCTCTTCTTCTATTATGAATAGCGACCCTCTTCTTCTATTATGAATAGCGACCCTCTTCTTCTATTATGAATAGCGACCCTCTTCTTCTATTATGAATAGCGACCCTCTTCTCCTTTTATGAATAGCGACCCTCATTTCTTATTATGAATAGCGACCCTCTACTCCTATTATGAATAGCGACCCTCTTCTTCTATTATGAATAGCGACCCTCTTCTTCTATTATGAATAGCGACCCTCTTCTTCTATTATGAATAGCGACCCTCTTCTTCTATTATGAATAGCGACCCTCTTCTCCTATTATGAATAGCGACCCTCTTCTTCTATTATGAATAGCGACCCTCTTCTCCTTTTATGAATAGCGACCCTCATTTCTTATTATGAATAATGACCCTTATGAATAATAACCCTTATGAATAACGACCCTCATTTTGCATTATGAATAGCGACCCTCATTTCGTATTATGAATAGCGACCCTCATTTCGTATTATGAATAGCGACCCTCTTTCTGTGTTATGAATACCGACCCTTTTGTAATATTATGAATAGGGACCCTTATGAATAACGACCCCGATTTCGTATTATGAATAGCGACCCTCTTCTAATATTATGAATACCGACCCTCTTCTTTGATTATGAATAGCGGTCCTTATGAATAATGACCCTTATGAATAATGACCCTTTTCTCCAATTATGAAAAGCGGACCTTATGAATAGCGGTCCTTATGAATAATGGACCTTATGAATAGCGGACCTTATGAATAGCGGTCCTTATGAATAGCGACATTGACCCACGAATATCTGCGGTTTTATAACGAATGGCTCCGCAGTCGTGGGCCGTGAGGGAATTTTGTCCCGGTCATTTTTCTCAGATCAGTGGTCTGAAGATTGGGTTTGTTTCGCCCTCACCTCATCCGAAAGGGGGTCACGGAGTGGCCTCGGGGGGGGGGGGGGGATCTAAACACGCGAATTGTTGGAATTTGCGTTGTGACATGTGTAATTGGCATTTTTGCCTCTTCGCATATATATATGTGTATGTGTATATATGTTAATATATACATATAAAGGTTATTATGTGTATTACACACTGCTGCAGAATACCCCATGGGAAGGTTGTGTTTTGGAGAATATGATTTGGATTATTTTAATTGGCCATTGTATCTTGCAGAGCTCAATATTTATTGGTTTCCGGTAAGGGCCCCGATGATGACAGGTATCCTGTCTTTTATTTATAACATGTACCCGCCTGTAAAGTAGGCATCTGTTCGCCTGTTTAATGCAGTGGAACTGTGTGTCTTCTTTGTATGCAGAGGGGTGTTATACGTATAGCCCACTTTGTGGTACTCACAGTTAAATTCCATATGAGAAGGTAAACTCTGTTCGCCCTCTTTAATGAGGAAACAGTGTCGCCTTTTTACGGGCTGTGGGGGGTTGTACACAAGTTCTCGTCTGTTGGTGGCCCTGATGCAGAGAGTACTTTGGATTGGACATGCCGGCTCCATCCAGTTTTTCAGAGCTCAATATTTATTGTTTTCCGGTGGGGGCCCCGATGATATTTATAACATGTACCCGCCTGTAAAGTGGGCATCTGTTCGCCTGTTTAATGCAGTGGAACTGTGTGTCTTCTTTGTATGCAGAGGGGTGTTATACGTATAGCCCACTTTGTGGTACTCACAGTTAAATTCCATATGAGAAGGTAAACTCTGTTCGCCCTCTTTAATGAGGAAACAGTGTCGCCTTTTTACGGGCTGTGGGGGGTTGTACACAAGTTCTCGTCTGTTGGTGGCCCCGATGCAGAGAGTACTATGGATTGGACATGCCGGCTCCATCCAGTTTTTCATGTGCAGATACTTGTATAAATTGATCAAAAGATTCGAAAATGATACCCGGGTCCTTCCCTGGGGCGGATTGGAGCAGTGTAACGTTTAAGTAAACGTATTTTATATTCAGTTGGGAAAGTTTGTGTCGTAGTTGTTATTATTGTCATGATGTTGATATTCAGGGTAACAAGATTCCATCCTCTATTAAATCTCAAGTACCCGCAAAAACGCATCCCGTTTCATTTGTTACTGTGAATGTAAATATATATACATAGGCGTGAAGAAAAAGGTCTAGGAACGTGAGACGTAGCTGTACTTTACAAGTTTATTTCGAGCTTTCGGCTAGACTACAACAACAGTAGTAGTAGAAGTAGTAGTAGTAGGCGGCTGATTACACTTTTACCTTATCATTTTACACTAAACGGAAAACAGGAAATTACACCCTAAACCTTTAGATAGGCATATCTATCTATCTATCAGGCTATAGTTCATCCAGACGTTGGACAAAGCCCTCCTCATAACATTTCCATTCTCTTCTGTCTCTAGCTGTCCTAGTCCAAGCGGCCGTTCCCATGTTTGATGTTAGATCATCTCTCCATCTTCTCTTCTTCTTCTTCTCTTTCCCATTAGGAATATGTACATGTATATTTCATATAAACAATAGCATTGCCCATCCCATCACCTATTTAAATCATAGATCATTGCAATGAAATAATCTCATAATTCAGCTCTCAAAATATGCCTAAAATCAATGACTGACCCAGCATTGAACGTATTTTAAAAGAAATCATTCATATGTATCTATATAGGAGATAAAGGCCGACGAACGTACATGACAAAGCGAGGGTCGTGGTAGCAAATTTCAATCAAAAAAACTCCGATAAATCTAGTGAATAATATATTTTACAAATCAGTCAATGTATATCCTTTTGAAATATAAGGAGCCTTTCATTGGGAATGACAAAGCCGATACTGCACAACTAAAAGTTCACAAACTTTGTCCCATAAATGCATTCAAGCATTGTGTCTCTATATTTCGTTGACGTTACTGTCAAACTATAGGCCTACTGTATACTACGCTCTGCACGGCAAGTTCATTGTCCATTTCCACGATAAAGGCCTACCGCTTTCAACTTTGGGACTGATTTTAGTAGAAATGTCGTTTTCTTTTATTTAGCTTCCTGCTAAATTGTTGATATTTATACTTCAATTTGTTTAGTGTTGATTCAGAGGAAGATGTAGATATGTCATGTAGTCCTGTTTGAAGGGAAGCTGATGAAATATTAAGGAACTACTTTGCCATGAGACTGTGTGCTGTGAAAATGCATCTGAAGAACCGTCCAAATGATACTATTAGACCTTTCCCCTGCTTAATTACTACTGTTTCGAAAGAGGAAGGCGTCTCTTTTCTGTGTACACACTGAATTTAATCAAATAAACGTAAACCAAATTTTGAAACAATCATCGGTTCGAAAATCAAATTTGGCGGACGATTGTCATCTCCCCATCGCCTTATCGGTTGCTGCAAAGTTGTGGAATGAGCTATATACCTCTTTGAAAGTCATCTTTAACTGCCTTGTTCAAATACTTGGTGAAGTCTTATTTATTTCGCTAGAGAACAATGGATTGTATCGGCCGAATTGACCATTTGAAAGCGACATCCTGTGTTAGTGGCCCTTACATGTGAACCGATATGTGAACGCTTTGTATAGAACTGCAAAGTAAAAGGGGCGTCAGGCCTAAATCAAATACTTTGTGGATTGGATTGGATTAAATCATACTTTTGCTTGGAGGGTAAAATGGCCATAGTAAGCTCTAGTGCGTGGTCTTGGGGCCATGTTCTTGTTGTTAGCAAATTCGTGGTCCTTTTTGTTGACACTGGCATCGCAAAAGCTTTTGGTGTTCTTATTCCTACAATGGTTGAGCGTCTGGAGTCAGATTATGCTACTGTCGGATTGATATGTAGCATGCCTGCAACGCTGATGTACCTCTTATGTAAGTGACATTGTGACATATACAAATTGTTGGTAGTAGTAGTAGTAGTATAGCGGTAGATGTAGGAAATAGCTGATGACTTGTAGTAGTGATGATGATAATGATAAATATACTATTAATAATGATCAGCATCGTCATTATCGGCATCACCGTCATAAACGTCATCATAAAAGTAATAATAATGATAACAATGATAATAATAATAATAATCTTAAAAGTTTAATATTTCGTGCAGGTCTGATGCCTTAGTAATATTTGTTGTTTTGTATTCATTTACATGTTTGTAATTTGTGTTGTACTATTGCAGGGCCCCCGAGTATAACAGTGTTTTACTCACTGATGGGGTTACCCTGGGTAAATAAAACAAAATAAATAAATAAATAAATAATAATGACATCATCATCATCATTGGCCAACATCGATTGCAACATTTTAGTTGCCGTTTATAGTAGTAGTTGTAGTAGTAGTAGTAGTCATGGGTGTCGATCCTTACGTAATACCTATTGTTCAGGGGGGGATGAATGAATATATCATCCCCCTGAAAAATAGGTATCAATTACAGATCGACACCCATGGTAGTAGTAGTAGTAGTAATGGTAGTAAAAGTTGTTGTAGTAGTAGTAGTAGTAGTAGTAGTAGTAGTAAGTAGTAGTAGTAGTAGTAGTAGTAGTAAAAGTAGTAGTTGTAGTAGAAGGAAGTAGCTGATGAAGTAGTGACGATAATAATGATAATTGATAATAATAATAATAACATGTCTTGTTTACCCAGGGTAGCCTCATTTATATATATACTGTTCTCCCTGAGGGCCCTGCAATCATATTATTACCCCGACTTTAACCGAGCTACCATTAAAACTATACTAATAACAATGATGATGGTAATCATCCCCGCAATAAACGTCATCATGGTAGTAATAATAATAAGAAGAAGAAGATACAGAAGAAGAAGATGAAGAAGAAGAAGAAGAAGAAGAAGAAGAAGAAAAATAACAATAGTGTAATACATCATCATCATCATTGGCCAGCATCAACAGCAACATTATAGTAGTTGTTGCTGTTGTTTAGTAGTAGTATAAGTAGTAGTAGTAGTAGTAGTAGTAGTTGTAGTAGTAGTAGTATTAGTAGTAGTAGTAGTAGTAGTATAAGCTTACTCAAATTCGGGCAACAATGTGGTTTAATAATATTTTCATATTAGTATTATCCTGACATTTAGCCTGGGGAATTTCTTGAGGGTTACAAAAACCAGTGTTTATTTTACACGTGATCACTTTATGTTTTGTTCATATTTGTAACCTTTAATTAATATGTTTTGTCATTTTTGGTCAATTCTTAGGTCCACTTGTGACACTCGTTCTGCCGAAGACCAACCATCGTTTTGTCGCTATGTTAGGCGGAGTGTTGTGTGGATCATGTATTATTGCCTGCGCTTTCTTCAAAAACACAGTTACTGTAGGAGTCTGTCTCGCTTTGTCGGGTATATATAGCTATTTAACCGAATCTTTTAATCTTAAGCTCATTTTGTGCCCTGCTTGGTAGGTACAGAGCCATATACAAACTCATAGTTTAGCCTTGATTTTACTTAGTCACAACTTACTTAGTGCTCGCCCACCAAAAGCAATATTCGCTATATTGTGCCATACTCCAATCGAGTTGGCAAAACTCTTCTTGTTAACCCTTACTGTACTGGGGGAGAGGGCCTATTAAAATAAAGTCTTGCGCACATTTTGATACCATTTTCGTTGAAATCGGATATAACTGTAAGGTGTTACATAACAATTGGTATGCGCATGTCATCAAAAAGTGCTATATAAATACAAATTTAGATGTATTTCTTCGTACATGGGAGATATGAATTGATATCAAATTGCTTTAATATGTTAAGAATACATTAGAACTAAAACAACAGATTTAATATGAAATAAAAAACAATAAAATACATGAGAAAATAAATATTTGAAAAACGCATCAAATTTGCATAAATTATCATTATTAATTACATCAAAATAACTATTTTGTGTTAGAAAAGAAGTTTCATATGATAGTGGGGGCTGTTAGGGCTAAATAGGGGTTGTTTGGTGCAGATTCTTCTAAAAGCACCAAATTTGGCCCAGAGGTAGATTATACCATACTTTTACGATTTCTGCCGAACGCCAAGAAGGGCGCCCTCTGGGTATGCCATATTGGGCAAATCCAAAATGGCTGCCATCTGAGTTAAAGGTCAAGCGTAGCTCCAAAAGGAAAAGCGCTTGTATGGTAATAGTTTATATATTTATCGGGTTTTCGGGGTCAGAGAATCTGATTATGATGTGCTTGTATCAATTACAAGTCCCCTTGGGGCTGTCATGCTGGTCATATTGGTCAAATCCAAAATGGCTGCCACCTTTGATTATTAAAAAAGGTCAAGTGTAGTTCCAAAAGGAAAAGGGCTAGTATGATAAAAGTTTGTACAGTAAGGGGGTTTTCGGGGTCAGAGAATCTGATTATGATGTGCTTGTATCAATTACAGGTCTCCTTGGGGCTGTCATGCTGGCCATATTGGCCTAAAAAATGGCCTCCATCCGAGTTAAAGGTCAAGCGCAGTTCCAAAAGGAAAAAGACCAGTATGATAAAATTTGATAAATTCATGGGGTTCCGGGGTCGGATAATGTGATTATGATGTTCTTTTATCAATTTTATGTAACCATCCTGTCCTAAGGCTACAATGAAGTCCATTTCCTGGTTGAAGAAGATGAGGGAAGATGCGCCAAATTCACACTTGAATGGGTAGAAAGCTTGGCCTGCGCTCATATGTTTAATCATTGACTTTCCTCTGTGAAATGCATAATGAATTAGTTTTCGAGGGTTGGCAATGAAATTAGATAAACAGTAGAAAGAGACCATGAATAAAGAAATTAACAGCTTGCTCGATTTGTTTTGAGGCATTATCTTCAAAAACCCGAACAGCTTAAACTGTATTATCCTAAAAAATAACGCCTATAATCACTCTTAGATGGAATAAAATACTAATACGAATTGCATTTTGCAACGTCTAGACATAAAGGTCAATCTCAACTTTATTTTTCATATTCTTCTTTTTTCTCGGTCACAAATGCGATTACGAACGCCGTACGAACGATTTTCAGACAATGGAAATTTGGGAAGAAAAACAAGGAGATTCGTACGAAATTATCGTTCGTTCGAACCTTTGTGACCGTAGCATTACATTTCGAAGCGTTGCATGGGATCTTAATCCTGTTTTTCTACATACATCAATGCCCCCATTTAAGCATACTTTGAGTCTGGTCACGCTTCGAAAAGTTCGTGGCCTAGCAATTTGTTTCTGTTGATGATCAAATAAAGAAAGCACCCTTTATAGATCAGGTAGAGTGTTAAAAAAAAGAGCACACAGTAGGAGCCGTGCAATTTAAATATCAAGGGATGGGTTAGAGTTTATTTCCAAAAATTGAAATGAAAGGGCAATTTATTTTCAAGAGACCTTTCATTTCATTTAAGAAATAACCTCTCTTTATATCTTAGAGACACTTTCCCTTGAAGTCAAATAAACTCAAGAGCATGAAGACTCTATTCTTTGTATTTTCCAAAGACTTTCGATTAAAGATCGAAAGGAACTGTAAAACAAAAAAGATATGCATTTTGGAAAACACTGTTATTCAAGAAAACGAAACATGTTTTATTTGAACTATGCTAAGATGCTACGATGTTATTTCAATTGATTGTGTATGATTGTTTGATTTGTTCAAATGCATATATTTATCAATAAATTCATTTTACGCAAAAAAACAAGAGCATCCTGGGGCTCCGCCCGGAACCCCCGGCAGGGGCTCTGCCAGGCCCCTAAAGCTGTACCATAGAGTGAGGATCTATTGGAAAGCAAAATAAGCCCAATAAATAATTCGTATATATATATATATATATAGTTCTCCTATATGCAAACTTTCCTCTGTGAAATGCATAATAAATTCGTTTTCGAGGGTTGGCAATGAACATAGATAAGCAGTAGAAAAAGACTATGAATAAAGAAATAGACAACTGGTCGATTTGTTTTCAAGCATTATCTTCAAAATCCCAGACAGCTTAAACTGTATTATCCTTAAAAACAATTTCTCTTACATGGTTATGTAACTAGTCAAGTTTGGCGCCATTTAAAACTCAATAATATATTACATTTAATTAATAGTTAATAATCATTAAAAATAAGTTTTGAATAACAAAGACGTATTTTGATATTTGCACTAACCTAGACAACTTTGATTGAATTTGGAAATTTTGAAACGCTACTATTACGACTACTCATATTATCGTTATTTAGGAGCGCTAAAAACAAAAGTACCATAGTTCTTACAAAATCGCAGAATTCGAAGAGAAACTTAAAATGTCTACGTTGTCATTTAACATACCATTACTATAAATTTCGGCGATTGCACTCTCTTTTTTCAAGATATTGGCACACAAAATGCTGGACTTAGCTCATGCTGCAATTATAATTATAAACCTTTAGTTCAGTCAGGAATCACATGACGTGTACAAGAGTGTTCGACGGGTCCCCCCCCCCCCCCCCCCACTGGCAATAATAATAATGATAATAATAAATATATATATTTCTTTAAATGGCTTATTCACCGGCTGGCTGAGTCACCGCTAAATATTTTCTCACGAATTAGCCCCCCCCCCCCCCCCCCCCCACCCTCTTGCCGCCGGCTGGATCCGCCACTGTGTAAGTCCCCTCCTATGGGGAATTTGATGATCTTAACATGCAACGGGGACTCGCACCACGAAGAATATATATACAGTTTTATAGTGTTTCTCTTAATAGGCCTACTAGCTAAATTGGCTTGACTAAATAAATCAGTAATACCATTTAAAACAAAATTTAATGAAAGTTATATTTCGTCTTCAATAATCGTTAAAGGCAATATGAAATGATTAAATATTATATATATATATATATATTTGCCTTAATTTAAATAGTGAATGACTTTAATACACCTACTAGATAAATTGGCTTGAAAAAAATAAAGTAATAACCCATTAAACACGCGCTTTTGTGGATACGATTTTGGACAAAAAATTCAGAGTAAAAATTGTCCGTGGATCCTAGTCCCTGGGGACTTGGATCACGATAACACCGATAACACCGATAACACCGATGACCAGATTCCAAGTAAAGTTTACTATAAAGAATCGATTCCGACATTCAGAAATGATTTTCGGTGACTGATTTGTCAGATGTGATCATTCACAAAGGAAAGGCCAGCACACAAACAAATTACAGTTCCTCTCTCAGCTCTCTTTATGTTCATGGGACCTTTAGAAAAGATCGTTCCCGATTTTGGCGCATGCGCAGTGTGCAATTACGAACTCGCTTATTGATAAAAGAACATCATAATGAGATTATCCGACCCCGGAAACCCCATGAATTCATCGAATTTTATCATACTGGTCCGTTTTCTTTTAAAACTACGCTTGACCTTTAACTCGGATGGCGGCCATTTTTATTTGGCCAATATGACCAGCATGACAGCCCCAAGGAGACCTGTAATTGATACAAGCACGTCATAATCAGATTCTCTGACCCAGGAAAACCCCCTTAATATATATAAACTTTTATCATACTAGCCTTTTTCCTTTCGGAACTACACTTGACCTTTTACTCAGAGGTGGCAACCATTTTGGATTTGACCAATATGACCAGCATGACAGCCCCAAATAGACCTCAAATTGGTAAAAGAACATGATAATCAGATTTTCTGACCCGGAAAACCCCCATAAATATATCAAATTTATCATACTAGCCCATTTCCTTTCGAAACTATACATGACCTGTATAACTATCAGATGGCGGTCATTTTGG
Organism: Strongylocentrotus droebachiensis; assembly: GCA_035222895.1. Lineage (NCBI taxonomy): Eukaryota > Metazoa > Echinodermata > Echinoidea > Camarodonta > Strongylocentrotidae > Strongylocentrotus > Strongylocentrotus droebachiensis. Next base: position 12,429 of record JAVYIG010002411.1, read on the forward strand.
ATTTGACCAATATAACCAGTATGGCAGCCCAAAGGAGACCTCAAATCGATGAAAGAACGTCATAAAAAGTTTCTCTGACCCCGAAAACCCCCATAAATATATAAACTTTTATCATACTAGCCCATTTCCTTTCATAACTACACTTGACCTGTAACTCAGATGGCGGCCATTTTGGATTTGACCAATATGACCAGTATGGCAGCCCCAAGGAGACCTCAAATCAATGAAAGAACAGTATGATCAGATTTTCTGATCCCCAAAACCCTATCCATACATAAACTATTATCATACAAGCGATTTTTCTTTTGGAACTACGCTTGACCTTTAACTCAGATGGCGGCCATTTTGGATTTGCCCAATATTGCAGTCCCAAAGAGCGACCTTCTTGGCGTCCGGCAGAAATCGTAATAGTGTGGTATAATCTACTTCTTGGCCAAATTTGGTGCTTTTAAAAGAATCTGCACCAAAATATCCCTAACAGCCCCCACCATGAATAATGAGTTTCAACATTCAAAAAGTGGAGTCTGACATTTTTGTAATGATTCTAGTTCCCTGTATATTTCCAGATTTGATATTCATGCATGCGTAATTTGCGTATCCATAATTCATGCAAATTAACCTATGCATTTTCAAATATCATAAAAATAATGAAACCTCATGAATTTGAGATGAAGGACAAATTTATTCAATACTTTTTCAAGATTCTTCGCAACTCTACAGACAAATATGAAGAGTTTCTGTAAAATGCATACAATTATCATTTTTCATAATTAATTATGCTATAACGACAAAAATTTGCATATTAGGAAAAAAAGTAATTATACCATGTTTTTCCTTACGTAAATATCTACAAACATGCAAAGTTTCGTGTTCATCGGACATTTGACGCCCCCGCCCCCCCCCCCCCAGTCAGTGAGGTGAGGTGCCCAAAATAGCCCAGTACAGTAAGGGTTAAAGATCATACCGAGTTTTGGTATGGGGTCATGAATTTGTTTCAAATGAAAATATTGGAAGCATATGCGATTTTACAATATTCAATGATCGTTGTTGCGGTTGAAATCGAGTTTAAAGTGATGAAATTGTAAATAATAAACTCTTTTTGTTGTTTAGCTCCCTTTCAAGACTGATATTACTTTAGCTTTAAAACAATGTTTCTTGACTACAATCGACCGATTTGCTATTTCCGTTTGGAAATTATATATATCACAACTGCATATTCTGAGATTTTCATGGTCGCAGGTACCTTGAAATGGTCTTAAGCGCTATTTAAAATATTTGAAATTTACCGCGAGCACGGGTAAATTTTGATTAATTCAATTTCTCGAAAGCAGAAGTGTTTTAGGGGCTAAATTTGCTAGTGCTTATAATCAGGCACGTAGCCACGGGGGGGGGGGTGGGGGGCACGGGGGTTATATTGCATCCACAGGGTCATCCAAATATATACAAAATGTAAGGAATTACTATCTATCCAATTTTTAAAATTTCACAAAACTTTGCATTACTTTTAATGGTTCTGTGCAAGTACTGCAAACAGCGGCATTTCACAATGTGATTACCCAATGACAAGAGCACAAACAAATTAATAAAGAAGAGATTTCATCACGAACGCAATAATCGTCATCAACTTTATCTGTTGTTGTTGTTGTTGTTTTAGTCTTAAGGGCGTGTGTCATTCAATTATGAATATTTACGCCGAATTCAAGTTTTTAAATAATTTTAAATGGAAGCAGTAAAAAGGAGGGAGAAAAAAAATCGACGCTGTTAAATTTTTCGCAATTTGCGGAGATTCCAGACAGGCTGTCAACATAAAATCATTTGACCGTTTTGTGCGTATTTTCTGGCCATCTGGACAATTGCTTGGTAGTCTCCTCCTGATCTTATCATCATACTTGCTATGATCATTATTATTGATTTAGATGTAATCTTTATTGGAAGCAGTTCATTTAGTATGAGTAGAATTATTATCACTACAACAAAACAAGACTCTTGGGAGAAGCGTTGAATGTCAGCTGGAGGGGCCACATGACACACGTGGAGCTATATAGAGGTAATAGGGACTTTTAGAAATGCACGTCAAGAGCTTTGACTGCAACGTGTGACGTCATTTTAAGGCACTGCGCCTGCGTCACGTGGTCTCAGTCGGCGATCGAGAATGCGTCAACCTTGATTTTCCTAAATCTAGTACATGCAATACATACATACATATTGACATTTATAAAGCGCCTTTACGTGCTGAAATGTGTAGAACAGGTGTCACATGCACCTGTTCTACACATATGTACATATTAGCAGTGAAGGGATGTTCTTTTGTTGAGGGTAGAATGAGGAATGTCCTCTTTCTTTGTCCGTGATGTTTATTGTGTTACTTCCTGCATGCATATCGTCGAGTGCAATCTAAAAGATTTCTAATTGTAGCCAACATGGGCAGTAAAGTACGTTGACACGCATGATCAGTCGGCGTACGTCGTGTTCTCGTTCACTCATTCTAAAAGTCCCTATTACGCCAATCTCCGCTTCAGTGGCTATTGATGGAGGAGCAAGAGTGAAATGATTTTACAAAATGGCCTTCTAGCAGCCTTGAAGGGAAAACGTGCCAGAAGTCGAAAAGTAGTTAGCAAAAAGGAAGCTTGTTTATCGCAACGCTTGAACTCCTAAAGAGCATGGATAATAGAACTGAATGGAAATTTTCAGAGCAATTGGGGTACGTTCAGTGGTATCCTCATAATTATTGGTCTTTATTATTATTATCATTTTATTTTGTTCGCAGGTGCTGGCTTGTCAATGACCTACCTGCCCACAGTCCTTGCAATAAATGATTTCTTCCCAGAAAAATTCATTTTGGTGAACACAATCGCGACATACGGCTACACCGCCGGATCCATGCTGCTCCCTATTGTAGTTGAATGGTCCCTCCAAGCATATGGCTATGCAGGAGCGTTTATTATCCTTGGTGGTATCGCTCTTAACCTTGTCGTGTGCGGAGCAGCGGTTCGCAAGGCACCAACCAACGACGATACGAATGAAAGCGGAAGTCATTCTGAAGTGAAGGATAAACAGCGGTGTCACTCTGTAGAGGAGTCATTAGAGAAGAAGGAAATAGGGTTTCATCATCAGGAGGAGGAGGAAGAGAAGGAGGGGGAGGAGGAGAAGGAGAAAGAGGAGGAGGAGGAAGATTGTGAAGAGTGCATTTCGGAGCAAAGACGTTTGATTCAATCCGAGAGCCGTTGCAAAAGTAAGCATGAAACATCATCGAATACACGCTCATCCTGGGCCATATCCTTCTTTCATATATGTAGAGGGTCTTGCGGACTTCTAAACGAACGGCTCTTTCTGTTCTCCATCCCGATCGCCTTCTTGCAATTTTACACCATTTATGCATGGATGCTCTTCCTGGTGCCCCATACTGAACACCTGGGCATCCTTCCGTCTAACGCAATCTACCTTTCCACAATCGGCGGTATAGGTGGCATTATTGGTCGGACCTTCTTCATCATCCTCGTCGGCAAAGGTATTAATGTCACCAACGTCTTTGTCTTGTACATCGCTATAGCTCTCATCTGCACGGGATCATTTCTGTTGGACTTTGTCAGTTCTGCTTACGAGGTGCGTGCTACCTTGGCTTTTGTCCAAGGGTTCTCCTTCTTCATCGAAGATACTATTATTTCCAGTTTATGCAAATATGCAATCTTGGACGATACGAATTTTAAAATGGCCCTTGCTCTCAGTAACTTCACGGGAGGACTAGGGGCGACATGTGCAGGAGCATTAACAGGTGGGCAATTTATTTACTCCTTGTTCTATACAAACCTTTTCGACCTCTGACCTTTTCAGAAATGATAGCAAGAACGTTCAAGTAATCACTCAAAGGGCAATTTCAGCGCATCAATTTTACGCACTTGGAGAATCATGTTCGGATTATAAAATATGTTGTTGTACAATTCGCACATTGCAAAAGGTGGCATAGACGGTCGTTAAAGGGGAAGTCCGCCCTGATAATAACTTGGTTTGATAAAAGTAGAAAAAATGAAAAACAAAGAAGTGAAAGTATGAGGAATGTCCGATTTAAAATAGGAAAATTATGAATTTATGAAGTTTGAATCATCCTCATCAACTTCAGGTGGCGCTATAAAGCGCTGCTGTGGTCTTCACGAGAGCACGCCATGCAACTCTTTCGCCTGCCATTTGTGTTGCACCTTTCATTCCTTGTCCAGACACTTTCTTGATATCATCAGTCCAAGATATTGGTGGACGACCTCTACCCGTTTTCCTTCGACTGCTCCTTGCAGTATTTGCTTCTCAACACCTTCAGATCTCCTAACAATGTGCCCCAAATAGTTTAGTTTTCTTTCCATGCATGATTCCCCTTCTAATGGTCAAATCTGTTCCAATCTTTTCCAGGACCAACACATTTGTCTTTTTATCTTTCCATGACACTTGCAATAGCCTCCTGTAGCACCACATTTCAAAGGCATCAACTCTCATTCTGTCATTCTTTGTCATAGCCCAGGACTCACTTCCGTAAGTTGCAATAGAGAAGGAAGTTGCTTGAAGCAGACGAACCTTCAGACTGAGAGATAGGCCTCGGCTCTTCCAGATGTGAGACATATTCTGTACTGTTGATCTCGCCATTGCCATCCTTTTTCTTATCTCTGCGGTGCTCTATCCTTTGTTAGTGATAATTGAACCCAAGTACTCAAACCGATTTACTACTTCAATCTTATTTCCAGCTACGGTGAAGTCAGTGTTATTAATATCTCTATCGACAACCATTATTTTTGTCTTTTGGGTGTTTAGAAAAAGGTCTTTCTCTTTACTTGGCTGTTTGATGCGATTCAACAAATCAATCAGCTCTTCTCTGCTGCTGCAAACGAGAGTGGTGTCATCAGCATACCTTAGGTTCGTGATCTTCTTACCTCCAAACTTAATGCACCCGTCAACCGGAGTCTTGAACCTACCCCCCTCAAGGATCGTCAAGCATTCGACGTCAACTCGACGTCGAATCTTGGGGTCGCCAAAATCAGAGCGTGGTGAATCTTTGACGTATTTTTGTTTGGCCGTAGTGAATCTTTACCTTATTATTTGTAGGAGAAGGTGAATCTTTGCCTCATTTTTTAGCGAATGTTGTGAATCTTGAACGAATATTTTTCACATACAAGTGAACGAGCGTCGAGTGAAAAAATTATCGTGTGTGAACGAGCGTCGAATGTCTTTGACTCCAGGGGAAATGAGGGTTCAAGATTTAAATAAACTGTGACGTGGAGCTAGCTACGTTCGAGTTCGGATTTCGCGCTAAATCCGGTGTCCACGAATATTAAAACCCGAAAATATATACCTTCTGAACCTTCTGAATTTGGAGTCAGCAGGGCGGTATTCCGCATGTCGCTAACTTGTATGGCAGGTTTTGTGATGCCATACAAGTTAGCGACATGCGGAATACCGCCCTGCTGATGAGTACCAAAAGTGTACCCCGATAAAGTTTTTAATTATTGAAGAGTTTCTAATATGTCTATACTCAACGAAGACTGCTTTGTCAACTGGTCACATTTTGGGTAAATCATAATATAACCCGGCTATGCAGACGTGGGGGAAATTTGTTTACAGCTGCTGTCACGTTTTGTTTACTTGTAGGCTATAGCCTGCGCCAACGAAAAAAATACACGATGGCGACGAGGCGATTCGCCTCCTAAACCTCTGAAATCGCCACAGTAAATATCAAGACGATCGAGGGCGAACAAAATTGATATATAATGAAAAATCGCCCCCGCCATCAATTGATATTCCCTGGGAACTAATAAATCAATTTATTGATTTGTCTGACTGAACTCTCCGTTCCAACTACCAACTCCAAAACTAGAAATTTCCATCAAAATTTTAAAAGTTTTGTGATTGCAGCGGATCGGCGGTTGACCTACTGCTGTAGCTAGATCGGTATCCGCCTAGCCTAAGTACCCGGCCAGGCCCGCGCCCCCGATGTAAATACGGAGTACAGATTCACAATACACAGAAACTAGCTGCTCCAGTGCAGCGCGAGCCCGCACGCTCCTAGAGTATGAAGCAAATAAGTATTTGCGAGTGACGAGTGCTGAACTGCTAGCGACCAAATTGGTTCGTAATATGTTTATTTAGTCTTTTTTCCGACCCGAATTTTTATCATGGACAGTGCAATCCCATTAAAAATAATGTTATTCCGTCTTAAATTGTGTTATTTATAACTTAAAACCATTAAATGCGAGTATATTTTTACTGTTGTCCCACATACCGATATATTTGTTGTAACGAAACATGCAAAATCAATGCCAGATTTTTTCCTGTAAAATCGGTATAAAGCTAATTTCGTAGACAGAAATTGAATTTTGTTATAAAAACCCCGTGAATAAATATATAAATGATGTCCCTATACCTCAGCATTTTTCTTACAACTGTTTAATTAAATTATATTATTTATATACTAGGCCAATTTTTTGTCATTGATGCCTGCGCCGCGCCTGAGTGATGGCATCAATTTCAGTCTACGAAATGAAACTAGCTTTGGCTTGGCCTTTTATAGATTAGAATTAGAGTCTATACGGGGACAAAAATACGACTATGATTTTGCATGTTTCTTTATAACAATGATCGTTATGTGGGACAACAGTAAAAATATTCATTTATTGGTTAAGTTATAGAGTCTAGATCTAAATAACACAATTTTAAACGGAGTTACATTTTTTTTTAAATGGGATCGCATTGTCCATGATAACAATTCAAATTCGGGACAGAAAAAAAAGACAAAATGACACAATATTACCTACCAATTTGGTTGCTAGTACTAGTAGCATGATGGCTAAGGAAAAACACAACTTATTGTTACAGCTTAAAATGAATTAGCCCCCACTTTTCTTAAAGTAGCCCCCATAAAAAAAAAAATCATAGCCTAGCTGCGTGTCAGTGACAACATTTTCTTATATAAAAACAAGCAGCTGAACAAAACACTCCTTTTGACAAGTTTTAGCTACATGTATATGTAAATCATTAAGCCACACGTTTAATTAACACAAAGTGAATAAATCATGGATACGGAGATCCAAAAATAATAATTATTGGCGAGACATCGTAGCCGAAGCGGAGACCCGAAAAAAATAATTAGTGGCGAAATTGTACCTTTTTTTAAATTCTAGCTACCATTTTCAGAAAACGGATTGTTTCCACAAGTACTCATGATCAATTCTATGTTTCCTTTAATAATCACTCTATCTACCATAAATAGCGGTGCTGGTGAAAGGCCGGTGAATCTTGACCTAATAAAAATTAAGCAGGTGAAGACGTGTGGTGAATCTGCACCTAATATTTTTAGCGGCGAGGTGAATCTGCACCCTATTTTTCTTGGAGATGGGTGAATCTGCACCTTATAAATAATTTGGAATAGTGAATCTTGACCTTATTTGTTACGAAGCAAGGTGAATGAGAGGTGAATCTTTGTGTCGGACGTTCAAGACCAAAAGTGAATAAGAGTGAAGTCTTGAGGGGGGTAGGTTCAAGACTCCAGTTGACCGGTGCATAACTCCCCCCATTGAATCCTTCCAGAGCATTTCTCATAATGTCCTCAGAATATAAAAAAAAAAAAATATTAAAAAAAAAATAATATTAAAAAGGTTAGGAGACAGTATGCAGCATTGACGTACTCCCCTGCGAATTTCAAACCACTCAGTATTGCCGTTACTGGATCTCACTGTTGTTTCTTGGTCATGATAGTGGTTATTGATCAGTTCGATGATGTGACTTGGGAACCCCATCTTTGCCTTTGTATTCCACAATTGAGAGTGGCTTTACACAGTCAAATTAATCTATAAAGCACAAATAGAGGAGATGTCTGTGTTCTCTGCATTTCTCTATTATGTTTCGAATGTTGACAATCTGTTCTCTTGTCCCTCTACCTTCACGGAACCCTGCTTGCTCATCTGAAATCTCGGCTTGCAGTTTGATTTTCATTCTTCTGCTAATCACCTTCAGAAGTATTTTGCTTGCATGACAAATCAAGCTGATCGTTCGGTGATTAGCACATTCTTTTAGATCTCCCTTCTTTGGCAATGGTATAAAAAAACAGCTCTACACCAGTCCTTAGGACACTCCCTACTATTCCCGATATTGCAACAGAGACGCCATATCAGGTCAATACCTTCTTCACCTCTAGCCTTTCACATCTCGGAAGTCAAGTTGTCAAAGCCAGGGGACTTGCCATCCTTCAGTTGTTTCATTGCAAGCTCCACTTCTGATCTTAATGGAGGAGGCTCCATTTCATCACTTTCCTCCCACTGAGTGTCAACTTGTTCATGTGCAGCAAATGGCTTGGTACTATACTGCACCCATCTGTCCTTGATGTCTTCATTCTCCGTCAGTGTTTTGCCATTTTCATCGTTAATTACATCCAGTCTTGGGATTCTTTTCTTTGTGATTTTTTTTCACAATTGCAAATGCTGCCTTGGAGTTGTTGTTGTGACGCTCTAGGTTTTCGCACTTCCCCTCAATGTAATTCCTTTTGTCCTCCTTCACACTACTTGTAACCGCCTTGTCTCGTCCATTCTCCTCTATTGTGTTTTGCTTTTGCCCTGTTCCTGTCATCAGCAATGTCGAAAGTCTGATTTGAGATCCATGGTTGTTTCCGCTTCCTTTTCTTTGGGATGTGATTCTTTGCTGCATTTTCAACTGTTTCTTTCATGTCTTCCCACAGCTCATTTGGTGTTTGCTCTGCTTCATCGTTCTCAACAGCAGCTCAAACTTTTTCTTCACTTCCACGGAGAATTGAGAAGGGATATTTTCAACATCATACCTTGTGGGAGCTCAATCACATTTCTTAGCTTTCAGTCTTAGTCTCAGTTTAGCCACAAGCAGCTGATGGTCGCTGCCACAGTCAGCACCTGGTCTTGTCTTGACGTTCTGTAGTGAATTCCGCCACCTCTTCTTGACCATGATGTAGTCTATCTGGTTTCTGGCTCTGTCTCCCGGACTCATCCAAGTCCACGGTCTTCTGGGATGCTGCTCAAACCACGTGTTACCAATGATGAAGCTGTTCGCTACACAAAATTCTTCAAGTCGATCTCCTTTTTCATTTCTGATGCCAAGACCATAATTGCCAATGCATTCAGATTTTCCCTCGTTTTACCAATCTTGGCATTCCAGTCACCCAATATTATGAGGAAATCTTTCCTAGGAATGCGATATCTACGATATCTTGTACCTTCTCATAGAAATCAGTGATTTCTTCCTCCGGTTCATCTGCTGTTGGTGCATATACCTGAATTATGGAGATATTCATAGTTTACAGTTAAATCAGTTAAACATAAATTGGCAATTCTGCGAGCTCCTCTCCAAGTTCCTCTTAATAGAAAGTTTCATCAACTTTTATTTTCTTAATTATTGATGACAGAATAAATTTGTTTAATTCAAAACATTTTGCAATAATTATGTTCCGAGTAACTTGTTTACTTTTCTTTGTCTCTATAAAGTACAGGGCCGAAATAAATGGGGCTCGCAAGATACATTACAGAATTACCAATGACCGCGCATTCAAAATTTCATAACTTTTATATTGGTTATCGGTTTTTGCTCAAAATTTCACTGACCTGTATATTTCATTTTTCTGTTTCTCTTAAAAGCAACTGAATATCTGACATGGTGAACTTTCCATTGAAATCTCTTTGGGTGTGTTTTTCGAACGTCTTTGTGATCATTGTGAAACTATCATGCATACACTATACACTTTTAACGAGCAAAATGTATTGTGCTACGATTTGTAGGTAGCTGAATCATTTAAAGTCCGATCTTTACTCGATTTTTCGATTTTAGGCAATGATATCATATAACCAAAATAGAATCGTATAAATGTGTGTTTTCAGTGTACAGATTATGTGACATGTATACATATTATCCCATGATAAACCTCTTCGAGAAAACTATTTGGAACTCCATGATTTATCCTGCATCATTGGAAGTTGCTCCTCGCTGATTAATCAGGCATCTCCTGAAGCCTCAGATTTTTCCTTGACATTAAAATTGTATTTGGGAGGAAACTATTAGGAGTTCCATGATTTCAACTTTGATCTCGCCCCCATACGCATGTCTAGATAGGCCATGGTCATAACTGTATCGGTTGGAAGCGCTTTATAAGCTTCGTTTTATTATTAGTAGTGGTATTATTATTATTATCTTAGTGTGTTATGGCAGCTATGCCATTTAAAGTGAAATGAACTTGCGAACTTTCTGAGTACTCGGTGCGATAACCAACAGCGCAGCCATAGGGAAGCTGCAATGATCGAGTTACGGGACCATATTGCTACAGGTGACTTGTGATGGCCCTGGAGGGAATTTCGCGGCAATGTTCTTGTACAGTATGGCTTTAACATGGTAAACCTTTGCCAAATACATAAATGTTGTTATAATCATTTTCCAGGTTATCTGTTTGAAGTCACCCAGTCGTTTACGAAGGTGTTCATCATCCTCGGCTTCATCCACGCCGCCATGGTCGTTCATCTCTTCATCGTAGCAATCCTCATCAAGAGACGGCGATAAAATGTCAGTTTTCTTTTTGACAACTTGGGATCTAGGGGAGGCGGGAGAACCGCCCCTACCCTCTCTCTCTTTTGGAAACCCAAGATGCATACTTGTAGTTCACAAGTATTACAAATCACCCTCCACCATTTTAGGTGGTGATTTAATTAAAATTTATTTATTCATCTACCTAGATATTTTATTCAAGTTTTTATTCTTTTTGCTCGGCAATGCTTGCATGTCTCTAAATTTGTATCTGATTTCTGCCCGTTAAAAAAAATCCTACATTTGCCCCTGCTGTAAACGTTTGTACTACAGTCACGTAGTTATTGTTGAAGAACAGTCTTAACTGTTTGATCTTTCAAACACAATCTTGGCATTATTACTATCTTCTATATTATTTTTACCTAATTATTTCACTCTTTTATCACTCTCTGTATTTTGAACAGTGTATTTGTCATGTTTTGTAGATGTTCCAAACCGACATTCTTATTCACAAGCTCATTGATATGATATGAGTAACCGTACCTCCACATTTCTGTAGAAAAACATTTAAGAACAAAAAGTGATAATGTACATTTCATGTAAATAATGTAAGCAAAAACTCAAAGGCATCGTTTAACAATGTTAAACCTGAGATGCACGGCTCTACGTGTTATCAGTGTATGTGATATGGTGTAATAATAAGCCCTATACAAATTGCGCTTCAAAATGATCAAGAAGTGCCTCAAAAAGTTAAAAATCTTTGAGTGACCGAATTACCATACTCGTTTTCCCCAATAGACTGAGTGTTATGAAAATCGTAAGGCAAACGCAAAATTTGGTTTCGATTTCCAATCATGAATATCTTGATAATCAGACAATAATAGTATATTTGTAAAGCGCTTAGAGACATTTGTATTAAGCGCTATATAAAAATTAAATATTATTATTATTATTTATTATTACAACAGTTTTAAAAGTAGATCATACTTGTTCTGCCGCCAAGTATACCTGTTTGTGTTTTTTTGTATCAATCAAGATGAACATTCATCAGCGAAAACAATTATACCGGTATTCTGTTTTGATTCAATAGTTTTAGTTTTCAATTCAACCGTTTTAATTTCCAATTATTTTTCAATTCAACAGTTTCAATTCTCAATTAGTTCTCAATTCAACAGTTTTAATTTGCAATTAGTTTTTTTAATTCAACAGTTTTATTTAAACAGAAACTTGTAACATTGTACGATTGTTGATGTGCTGATGCTTGAACAAAGAGCCTTTTTGTAACTATTTTCACGTTCTTTTTATTTGGTTGTGTTATCCATCATTAGGCAAATCTAATTAAATGCTGTCGTTTTCAGTTATTTTACCCCGAATCCTGTTTCTTCTTACTTTACTTTAGTCGAGATTGCTTGACTGAGAAGGTGATAGAAATATTGAAGATGTGATTGAATGTTTGTTTGATCGTGGGCTAATATACACAAATTACACATCAGTGAGGGCATTAGTAAGAATTACCCACATGAGGTACCTTTGGAACAGTTTGGACTGTTTTGAAGGTACCAAGTGCGGGTAATTTTACTAATGCCCGAACAAAATGATGTGTATTATTTGTTTATAAGATTATGTTTTATTTGTTTTATAAAATGATGTTTTCTAACATTATCCAAATTACGCGCGATTATGCGTTATAGGCAAAAATAAATGCCTGGTCACATGGACACTTTCAACCAATCATAATTAGTTATACTATTCTTGCCATGAGCGATGCGCACATATTGCGTCTCTTTTAGTAACTTATATATCAGAACCTCAAAGGTGAATTAATTTGTTCAATTCTATAGTTTGTAAAGATTGACAACTCAAGTTGGGTCCGTATAGCTCTCTTATCATGGCATAATCATTGCTTATAGATGATTATCATTATAAAGTGTTTTTATAATTGATATTAATGTTAATAGCAATGATAAATAACGATACTAATTATACTAATCATAATAATTAATATTTCAATAATAATCATTGTAATGAATTCACAATAGTGATAGTAATACTAATAATAACATTTTAAGATATTTCTGTCATTAAAGTTATTGTGTAACCTTTACGGGTAAACTACATTTTCATATTTATTTAATCCGTCAAAATAATATGAAAGATTGATAAAGGGTTTTTAACGAGTATACTAACAACTATAATGTAGAAAAGAATTAAAATTTGATCTGATTTTTAAAAATATATTTCATGTAAACAGTCAAAGCCAATCAGTCTTAGGCAAAGAGCAGTTTCCATCTCACAGAGAGAGAGAGAGAAGGAGAGAAACCAAGAACGACAGGAAAATCTACACAGAGTAAGAAGAAGAAAGATAGAGAAAGAGAGGGAAGAGAGAGGAGAGGGAGAAAGGGAGAGAGAGAGAGAGGAGGAGAGAGACAAAGAAAGGGGGGAAAGAGAGAGGATCAGAGGGGAGAGAGACTGAGAACGACAGGAATATACAGACATAAAGGAGAGAGCTAAAGGGAGGGAGAGGGGAGGAGAGAGACCAGGGGGGTGTTTCACAAAGATCCTAAGTAGAACTTAACTCTAAGTTGGACTTAAAAAGTATGGACAGCCATTGGAGTCTTAAAATGAAATATATTCAAAAGCAGAAATTCAAGTATTTTAGACTTTTTATAAATTCCACATCCAGAACATGAAATCTCCTTGATGATAGAAAATATGAATAATTTGAATAAACAATTAATGCCTTTCAAAATAACTTTTACAAAATATTTTCAAAGATGCTAATGGCTGTCCATACTTTTTAAGTCCAACTTAGAGTTAAGTTCTACTTAGGATCTTTGTGAAACACCCCCCAGGAAAAACAGGGAAAGAGACAGACAGAATTGATAGGAAGAGGGAGAGAGAGAGAGAGAGAGAGGAGAGAGACAAAGAAAGAGGGAAAGAGAGAGGAACAGAGGGGAGGGAGACTGAGAACGACAGGAATATAGACAGACATGAAGGAGGGAGCTAAAGGGAGGTAGAGGGGAGGAGAGAGAGAGAGACCAAGAAAGACAGGGAAAGAGACGGACAGAACTGATAGGAAGAGGGAGAGAGAGAGAGAGAGGAGAGAGACAAAGAAAGAGGGGAAGAGAGAGGAACAGAGGGGAGAGAGACTGAGAACGACAGGAATATACAGACATAAAGGAGAGAGCTAAAGGGAGGGAGAGGGGAGGAGAGAGACCAGGAAAGACAGGGAAAGAGACGGACAGAACTGATAGGAAGAGGGAGAGAGAGAGAAAGGAGAGAGACAAAGAAAGAGGGGAAGAGAGAGGAACAGAGGGGAGAGAGACTGAGAACGACAGGAATATACAGACATAAAGGAGAGAGCTAAAGGGAGGGAGAGGGGAGGAGAGAGACCAGGAAAGACAGGGAAAGAGACAGACAGAATTGATAGGAAGAGGGAGAGAGAGAGAGAGGAGAGAGACAAAGAAAGAGGGGAAGAGAGAGGAACAGAGGGGAGAGAGACTGAGAACGACAGGAATATACAGACATAAAGGAGAGAGCTAAAGGGAGGGAGAGGGGAGGAGAGAGACCAGGAAAGACAGGGAAAGAGACAGACAGAATTGATAGGAAGAGGGAGAGAGAGAGAAAGGAGAGAGACAAAGAAAGAGGGGAAGAGAGAGGAACAGAGGGGAGAGAGACTGAGAACGACAGGAATATACAGACATAAAGGAGAGAGCTAAAGGGAGGGAGAGGGGAGGAGAGAGACCAGGAAAGACAGGGAAAGAGACAGACAGAATTGATAGGAAGAGGGAGAGAGAGAGAGAGGAGAGAGACAAAGAAAGAGGGGAAGAGAGAGGAACAGAGGGGAGAGAGACTGAGAACGACAGGAATATACAGACATGAAGGGGAGAGCTAAAGGGAGGGAGAGGGGAGGAGAGAGACCAGGAAAGACAGGGAAAGAGACAGACAGAATTGATAGGAAGAGGGAGAGAGAGAGGAGAGAGACAAAGAAAGAGGGGAAGAGAGAGGAACAGAGGGGAGAGAGACTGAGAACGACAGGAATATAGACAGACATAAAGGAGAGAGCTAAAGGGAGGGAGAGGGGAGGAGAGAGACCAGGAAAGACAGGGAAAGGGACAGACAGAATTGATAGGAAGAGGGAGAGAGAGAGGAGGAGAGAGACAAAGAAAGAGGGGAAGAGAGAGGAACAGAGGGGAGAGAGACTGAGAACGACAGGAATATAGACAGACATGAAGGGGAGAGCTAAAGGGAGGTAGAGGGGAGGAGAGAGAGAGAGAGACCAAGAAAGACAGGGAAAGAGACGGACAGAACTGATAGGAAGAGGGATAGACAGAGAAAGAGAGAAGGGGATGAGAGAGAGAGAGAGAGAAAAGTAGAGCGCGGAATTAGAGAGGGGAGAGAGACTGAGAAAGACAAGAAAATATACAGACAGAAAGGGGAGGAATATCATAGGGGGAAAGAAAGACAAAGAAAGACCAAGAAAGACATGGAAAAAGAGAGAGGGAGAGAAGGGGGAAGAGAAATGAAAAATGGGGAGAGAGACTAAGAAGAGAGGAACATAGACAGACAGAAAGGGGGAGGGATAGGGGAGGAGAGAAAATCCAACGAAGACAGGGAAAGAGACAGCAAGAGAGAGCGAAAGATAGAGTGAGAGAGGGAAGAGAGAGGAGAGGGAGAAAGAGAGAGAGAGAGAGAGGAGGAGAGAGACAAAGAAAGGGGGAGAGAGGAACAGAGGGGAGAGAGACTGAGAACGACAGGAATATAGACAGACATGAAGGGGAGAGCTAAAGGGAGGTAGAGGGGAGGAGAGAGACCAGGAAAGACAGGGAAATAGACAGACAGAATTGATAGGAAGAGGGAGAGAGAGAGAGAGGAGAGAGACAAAGAAAGAGGGAGAGAGAGAGAGGAGAGAGACAAAGAAAGACAGGGAAAGAGACGGACAGAACTGATAGGAAGAGGGAGAGAGAGAGAAAGGAGAGAGACAAAGAAAGAGGGAAAGAGAGAGGAACAGAGGGGAGAGAGACTGAGAACGACAGGAATATACAGACATAAAGGAGAGAGCTAAAGGGAGGGAGAGGGGAGGAGAGAGACCAGGAAAGACAGGGAAAGAGACAGACAGAATTGATAGGAAGAGGGAGAGAGAGAGAGAGGAGAGAGACAAAGAAAGAGGGGAAGAGAGAGGAACAGAGGGGAGAGAGACTGAGAACGACAGGAATATACAGACATAAAGGAGGGAGCTAAAGGGAGGGAGAGGGGAGGAGAGAGACCAGGAAAGACAGGGAAACAGACAGAATTGATAGGAAGAGGGAGAGAGAGAGAGGAGAGAGACAAAGAAAGAGGGGAAGAGAGAGGAACAGAGGGGAGAGAGACTGAGAACGACAGGAATATAGACAGACATAAAGGAGAGAGCTAAAGGGAGGGAGAGGGGAGGAGAGAGACCAGGAAAGACAGGGAAAGAGACAGACAGAATTGATAGGAAGAGGGAGAGAGAGAGAGAGAGGAGAGAGACAAAGAAAGAGGGGAAGAGAGAGGAACAGAGGGGAGAGAGACTGAGAACGACAGGAATATACAGACATAAAGGAGAGAGCTAAAGGGAGGGAGAGGGGAGGAGAGAGACCAGGAAAGACAGGGAAAGAGACAGACAGAATTGATAGGAAGAGGGAGAGAGAGAGAAAGGAGAGAGGAGAGAGACAGGGAAAGAGACAGACAGAATTGATAGGAAGAGGGAGAGAGAGAGAGAGGAGAGAGACAAAGAAAGAGGGGAAGAGAGAGGAACAGAGGGGAGAGAGACTGAGAACGACAGGAATATAAACAGACATAAAGGAGAGAGCTAAAGGGAGGGAGAGGGGAGGAGAGAGACCAGGAAAGACAGGGAAAGAGACAGACAGAATTGATAGGAAGAGAGAGAGAGAGAGAGAGAGAGAGAGACAAAGAAAGGGGGAAAGAGAGAGGAACAGAGGGGAGAGAGACTGAGAACGACAGGAATATAGACAGACATGAAGGAGAGAGCTAAAGGGAGGGAGAGGGGAGGAGAGAGAGAGAGAGACCAAGAAAGACAGGGAAAGAGACGGACAGAACTGATAGGAAGAGGGATAGAGAGAGAGAGAGAGAGAGCAAGAGAGAAGGGGTAGAGAGAGAGGGAGGGAGAATCAGAGCGCGGAGTTAGAGAGGGGAGAGAGACTGAGAAAGACAGGAAAATATACAGACAGAAAGGGGAGGAATATCATAGGGGGAAAGAAAGACCAAGAAAGACAGGGAAAGAGAAAGAGGGAGAGAAGGGGGAAGAGAAATGAAAAATGGGGAGAGAGACTATGAAGAGAGGAAAATAGACAGACAGAAACGGGGAGGGATAGGGGAGGAGAGAAAGTCCAACGAAGACAGGGAAAGAGACAGCAAGAGAGAGCGAAAGATAGAGTGAGAAAGGGGGAGAGAGACCAAGAGAGACAGGAAAAGAGACATCGAGGACAAAATATACGGGAGTATCCATCACCTGCATGCATCCAATCAAAAGCCTCCATGAAGACAAGGATCATCCGCGCACGCTATTGCATTGGCTGAATGTTTATGAATATTATTGTGCATGCATGTACTATGTGACGGTTTGGTGGAAATGTATGTGGTGGTGGTTATTTTACCTGACTGCTAAGAAAGCATAAATGCTTGTTAGTAAGTAACCAGACGGCCGACGGCTTTAGGTCCTTTCCGAGGGACCTGGTAATGAGGATTAATGCTTTACCAAAGGACACTATATATAGCGCATCGACTTGGTTTCGAACCCGGGTCACCGAATTCCGAGACCACTGCTCTACCGACTGAGCTATGAATATTATTGTGCATGCATGTATGTGACGGTTTGGTGGAAATATTATCAGGATTACTCTTATGTGTAAAATATTGCATCACATTTGATCAAAACTCAGTAATAAGGACCCTTGGGTAAAGATAAAGGTGAGTTCTGGTCATCCGATTGCATTGTGAAGAAAAGGTGTGGAATGGATCAGAAAAGGATGATCATGTAGCATGTAGAAATATTAATGTACTGCGGCTGAAGCAGAGATGCCAACCTCCAGAACAGAAAACCAGTAATCATAAGGCTCAAAATCAGTAATTTGGGGAATAAATCAGTAATTTCCTATGCGGCGTCATGAATCTAAAAAGAATGGCAGGCGGACGCATGCGCGCATGATTATCTGAAATTTGTTGTGATTTTACTCCCACAAAGTTGCTAAATATTGACTTTCAGTTCATCACAACACATAAGTTTTCAGAAAAATTGGCTTCTATTAAGAGAATACTTGATACTTTTCCATCTTTCTCATGGATGGCCACCATAATGCACAGCACTTGCTACGATAGATCCCTATGCGCAAAAAAAAAAAAAAAAAAAAAAAAAATTTAGACAACATTCCGTAGTGCCGTAATGGTCGTTAATTTCCGTACCAATTACGGGAAATCCGTACTGGTTGGCA
The DNA here is from genome assembly GCA_035222895.1 of Strongylocentrotus droebachiensis. Taxonomy (NCBI): domain Eukaryota; kingdom Metazoa; phylum Echinodermata; class Echinoidea; order Camarodonta; family Strongylocentrotidae; genus Strongylocentrotus; species Strongylocentrotus droebachiensis. Next base: position 30,407 of record JAVYIG010002411.1, read on the forward strand.
TCTCTGCTGAAGCGTCTAAACCCATTTTGTAAGGGTCATTTTGGCAGAAATGGTACCCATTATTAGTGACTTCTATTCAAAACGCAGCCTATGTCCATTTGCATGAATGATTTACACTTTAGTTTGAATTTGAATTTGAATTTTATTAGTAAACTTAATTCATATACATGAATATTTTGTTTCACAATACATATTGTAGCGTATCGACAGCACATCGATAAAGACAGACAATTTCAAGCTTGTAGTGATACCGTTAACAAAAGGTGGTTCAACCTGAAATTTAATCAGAATTAAACAATCGTAAATAATATGTCAATTTTATTATGTGTTTCAACAATCTTGCATCAAATTAGTTGTATGATTAATGCCCGTTAACTGAAATTACGTAGTACACTTGGCCAAAAATGATATATCAATGCCCCTAAAGATTAAGTTCTATTTTAATTAGCATCATAAGTGAATAATAAATGTATGATACCCTGAAACTATGGCTGCTTGAATTTCCTTTGTTCATTATTGTATGTGTGTGCATGATAAAACAACCACCCCTTTGGCTTTACACTAATCACCCTAATTCCTCTCTATCTTATGCATGTATACAGTTAGGCCAAATAAAAAAAAAAAACATGTTTAGCGTCCTGTTTTTTCGAAAAATAGGAAGGAGGGGGCCCTTTTTATTTTTTATTTTTCATTTCAAAATGGCCGCTCAAAATGGCCGCTCGGTACATTTTCCCTGACAGTCGGGGCTATTTTTTTTTCAAGATGGCCGCCGACAATTTTTTTAATCAGAAATAGAGCCATTTTAGCAGTGTTTTTCATGTTTTTTTTCTTTCAACAAAAAAAAAATCAAAAAAAAAATTCAAAAAAAAAAAAAAAAATAACAAATAACAAATAACAAATACAAAAATATAGGAGGCGGCCCCCAAAAAGGAAGCGGGCGGGGACGCTAAACATGTATATTTTTTTTAATGGCCTTACCAGAATTTACCTTCATTCTGTCACTTTACACAACTGCCTCTCATATATAAATGATATTATAATAACACGACAGTGTCTGTGCAACAGACTATCCCCACTACACACATGTACCGTATGTAACTGCACATGTAATCAAATTATACAAAGGTCTGTCCAGGGAGGTCTTGGCGGGGGTGGATTACAGCGCTAGTGTTTACTTAGGGCTTATCACAATCTCAACTCTAGTACAAGTAGTAGTGGTGAAAGTCAAAAGGGGGTTTCAATTTTAAACGACGAGTTTTCGTCATGCAATACATTTCTAAAGCATATCGGTATCAACAATTTCAGGCTTCTTATTAAAGAATAGGTTGAGCTCTGGTAAACGGTGTATAATGAATGAATAAACAAAATTATCATTACTATAAATACTAATACTGCTTGTATTAATATTTATAAAAAACAAGAATAATAAGAGTAATAGTAAAAGTAATACTAATGGTAATAATACTAATTGTTATTACCATTATTGTTGTTATCGTTACACACTGGCAATATAAATTACTCATATTAAAAAATATATATCATCTTAGATAAACGACAATTCTTTTTTTTACAGATTGTCCTTAGGATTTATTTTCTTTTATGAATTTGCCTTATGTTTCGGGTAAAAAGTTAATCACATTTTTTTTTAAATGTGGCATTGTCATTTATTTTATCGAAATTGTCCTACAAAGTACACACTTACTGCTTCCAATTACATGGACAGTTTGAGTTATGACGGTATATTCAGTTAACATGTTCTTGAAATCAGATACACGCTCTGTTTGGTCTGCCATGTCGTAGTAAGATATATTTGAGCACATTCTTAGGTGCTTGTAATATTATCTCGACAGATCCACCTACAACTGCAAATCCTGTATGAGATGCTTCAATCCCGAAAGCTATACGCAAAGCTTCCAGATGCCGAGTCTTTGCATCAACGGCGTTCTCCCAAAGTAACACTCGGTGTTTTGCTGGTGTATACCTTTGATGATTCTTTGTTGCCTGTGTGGTTGCTTGTGATATCATCTCGAAGTCTATCTACAACTTATTATGCAAAGCCTGCACTTGCTGCTTCAGCGCCTGAATACCACCCATCGTTTCCAGATGACGAGTCGATCTTTGCATCAACGGCGTTCTCCGAGAGTCAATCTCTTGGTGGCGTCACTATGGCGATTCTTTCTTGCTTGTGATTATTTTCCCGACGTCTATCTACAACTTATTATGCAAAGCCTGCACTTGCTGCTTCAGCGCCTGAATACCACCCATCGTTTTCAGATGACGAGTCTTTGCAGCTAGGGCGTTCTCCGATAGCACACTCAGTCTCTTGGTGGCGTCAATATGGCGATTCTTTCTTGCTTGTGATTAGTTTCTCGAAGTCCATCTACAACTTATTATGCAAAGCCTGCACTTGCTGCTTCAGCGCCTGAATACCATCCATCGTTTTCAGATGACGAGTCTTTGCAGCTAGGGCCTTCTCCGATAGCACACTCAGTCTCTTGGTGGCGTCAATATGGCGATTCTTTTTTGCTTGTGATTATTTTCTCGAAGTCCATCTACAACTTATTATGCAAAGCCTGCACTTGCTGCTTCAGTGCCTGAATACCACCCATCGTTTTCAGATGACGAGTCTTTGCAGCTAGGGCGTTCTCCGATAGCACACTCAGTCTCTTGGTGGCGTCAATATGGCGATTCTTTCTTGCTTGTGATTATTTTCCCGACGTCTATCTACAACTTATTATGCAAAGCCTGCACTTGCTGCTTCAGCGTCTGAATGCCACCCATCGCTTCTAGATGACGAGTCTTTGCATCTAGGGCGTTCTCCGAGAGCACACTCAGCCTGTTGGCTATATCAGTAATGTTCTCTGCCATACCCTCTAGTTTCATTTCAGTTGTCTTGGTGAATTCGACACAACCCTGAAACGAAGATCAAAATGATGTTGAGCCCCGTTTTCATGACATCTTCATCAGGCGAATTTATTTGTGTTAATTCTATTATCAAAATTTGTCTGTCAAAATCAACATCAGATAATCAACCGTTTACAATTTCAATTTAATTCAAGAATGATTTAGTAATCTAATTGACACATTTATAACAAATACAATTGTACATGACACGCATGTTAGGTGGCGTGAATAACATCAAAAGGTTACCTTCACGATAAAAAAAACCAAACATTTAACGAAAGCAGGTCATTTTCACAGCAATTGGATAGAAACAATTTAAGCCCAATCTGTGGATCCAGAGTATTTTCTTTTCCAGGTAGACTAGGAATGTGACCTAAAGGAACCGCCATAATAAAAACAAAACGTAATAAGCATAAAGCAGATTATCCAAGTCATAAGATATGAATTACTATACTTAAGCGCCCAATCTCTGGTCAAGTTTATCTAGTCTTACCCTCTTTTCGAGGTCCTCTAGGAACGTGATCAGCTGATCATAAGTCTCCTTATATCCTGTTACTTTGTAGACCAGCTTGTACATGGGCGAGATCTTGGTCCAGATTGGTAAGACCTGGTCCCTGACTACACTGGCCTTCCAGAGGAACAGGAACATATTGTTCTGGAAGTCGAGAGTTCCCTTGGCCTAAATCGTGATATAGAAATGTTTTTATAAAGGTATACAGAATGTAATCAAATTTGCGAACAATATACAAGAGATCGTGCATTAATCGAAAAACATAAACTGCATTTATACGTACAATAAACACAAGCCAGCCAGCCACACAAACATACGATTAAGAGAAAATAAAGACAATCTACTCCTCAGAGTTACAGCATTGCATTTTATTAGAAATCCTTTGTAAATATTTTTAACAAGTGAACCTACCTCTAGTGTCTGTTTGTGCATCTTTGCTTTCGTCTGAATGACTTCGATGTCGTACACCGCCAAACCAGTCTAAGCGGTAAGAAAGAAGCAGAAACTAAAGACGATTGATTTGAGGAGCTTGAAATGGAGAAAAAAATGCATGTGTAAAGTAGTTTTCCTCCAAAAACTTGCCTTAAAAGAGAAATGTATGTATTTTGTACCAAGTACATGTACTTTCATTTAGTTGCATGATACTTTATCAACGAAAAAAAGGAGGATTCTATTAATTTTCTGTTCTTTTTTAAATTGTTTTACCATAATGAGTTATACAGATCAGAAAACAACAGGAATATATAAAAACAAGTCAGAATGGTAACGATAATACAATAAATCGAAAAAAGAACCTACCAGTGTATTGATATGAAGAATGAAATATAACACTAATATCAATACAATGATATTAATAATAATAATATTGGATATTAATAGCGCACATTTCCACCATGCATGTAGCCTTTTTAACTAATTATATACTGTTCAGTAATTCAGTTAATATTTTGCCGGGCGAAGTGGCATTTAATAATAACCCAATTGAGAGAGTAACTTCAACAGGATTTCTTGGGATATACATAGATGAGAAACTGAATCGGAAAACTCATGTGGACAAATTAAGTAAAGTGGTGTCAAGAAATACTGGTGTTATTTATAAGTTGAGATCATGTATACCTCAAGAAGTATTGTTCATTTTGTACTCTACTCTTATTTTATCATATATTAATTATGGTATGTTGGCATGGGGCAAATCATTCAAAACTCAAATCCACAGGCTCTTTGTTGTACAGAAGCGGGTTATTAGAATAATTTGTAAAGCGAATTATCGTGCACATACAAATCTACTTTATTATGAAAACGGTATTCTAAAACTTGAAGATCTCTATTCAATGCAACTTGGAACGCTCATGTTTAGCATTCACTCTGGGGACCTCCCTCCTGCCCTTGCTCAAATCTTTAGAAGAAATAACCAAATTCACAGCTATAATACTAGACAGGCTTCTGCTCTCCATTTACCATATGCAAGGACAACATTCACTCTGAATACTCTAATGTCCACTGGCCCCAGGTTCTGGAATTCACTTGATACTACTATAACAAATGCTTCAAGTATCTCAGTTTTTAAACGTAGACTTAAGTCATATTTACTTCACAAGTATGTCGATGACACATGAATGTGTTATCAAGCTTCATTTTTCGTGTACTGTAGCATATTAAACTCTACTCTCGATCTATTTTTTGTTATTTCTTGACTTTGACATAATCCCCTTCTAGCTATCCCTTTTCTTTTTTTTCTCTCTCTCTTCTTCTTTCTCATCTGTGCATATACCATATATTCCTACTTGTCGTTCTTGACCTCTGCACTCAGAGAGCAATAACTCATCAATGTCTCGACTTGGTGTCAGCTTGGGTTTGTCCATATTAGATCGCCCTCCCATGGGTGGGTTGATTTTTGCTCATATGATACATTTTTTTCACTCACACGGTGAGTTTGTTAGCTCACCCGGTGTGATGGGGATGTGCGCATCTTCAGGTATACTTGTTGTAGTCATCCATGCTGTGGTCGATGCATCGTTGGGTAGTTGTTCTCTGAGAGTATTTTGTAAATAGTTTTATATATTCCATATTTGTTGTTGTATTCATGAATCAGTTATCTTTGTCACACCATATGAGGGGGCCTTAACTTAACAAGCTGTGCTTCAACCAAGGTCTCCTCGTCTTTCTCTATTCTACATTGTACTGTTATTGTACTGTTATGATTATACTCTATTATATTTTGTCACATGTGTTTTCTGGAAGACAAATAAACTTGAACTTGAACTTGAACTTGAACAAGGCCACATGCCTGATAGACGCCGAGCGACTAAAAAGAGACTAATCGCGAAAACCTGAATGAACGCCAGTGCGAATTGTCATTCGTCATTCGGTCGCGCGTTCACTCCGGGTAGCGCATATTTTTTTTACACAACTGTTTAGCCACTTCAGTCAAATATACTGTGCAAACGACTAGAGACTGAGTCTAACATTACCCTTAGCAGTTTTGATGGATTTAGCTGTACATGCATGTGTACATACTCGTTATTTGTCTCTTCTCTTTCATGATGTATTTCTGTGTTCTCCTTCAATCTTTCCTCTTCTCTTTTGTCATGTATTTCTTTTTTTTCTCTTCAATCTATCCTTTTTCTCCTTTGTTATGTATTTCTTTGTTTTTCCTTCAATCTATCCTCCAGTTCTCCTTCGTTATGTATTTCTTTTGTTCTCCTTTATTCTAACCTTCCTCTTTTGTTTCAGTGTATTTCTTTGTTTCTCCTTCAATTTATCCTTTTCTCCTTCGTCATCTATTTCTTTGTTTTCATCTGATAGATTCCCTTTCTCCTTCTTTATGTATTTCCGGATGTACTTCCCTGTTTTCCCTTAGTCTAGATCTATGATCCTCTTAGCTCTTCAATTGTGTATTTCTATGTCCTTCCTTTGACTTATCCTCTTCTCTTTTCTTATGTATTTCCTTGTTTTTCCTTCTCCATATCCAGAGGCGGCGGACCCGGGGGGGGGCAGGGGGGCACAGTGCCCCCCCCCACTTTTTAAAGTACCCAAAAGTGCCCCTTTTTCCATGGGAAAAGTGCCCCTTTTACTTTGTAAGAAGCGCCCCTTTTTACATAAAAAGTGCCCCTATTACTTTGATATGTGCCCCTGTTAATTTTTAAAAGTGCCCCCTCTCCTTTCTACCTCTGATATGTGCCCCTTTTATTTTGACACGTACCTCTTTTCCTAGACAAGTTTCCTTTGCAATAAGTGTCTATTTTCCATTCTCATAAGTGCCCTTTTTAATCTCTAGTAAGTGCCTCTTTTCGGATACGAGAAGCGCCCCTTTTCACTTTTGTTAAGCGCCTCCTTCACCCCTGATAATTGCCCTATTCAAATCTTAGAGGTCCCCTTTTTACTTTGACAATTGCCCCTTTTCCTTTGTAAGAAGTGCCCCTTTCCCTTTTAATAACTACCTCTTTTTAACTCAGATAAGCGCACCTTATATTTTCACATGTGCCCCCTTTCCTTCTAATAAGTGCCCCCTTTCCTTAAGATAAGTGCCCCCATTTAACAAAGAGCCCTTCGCCTTTTCATAAATGCCCCTTTTCACCTATGAAAATAGTCCTTTTTCATTCTCCTACTAGTGCTCCTTTTCATGTCTGGTAAACGACCCTATTCAATTCTGAGAGACAATCGTTTTATTTTGACAAGTGCCCCCTTTTCCTCCTGATAAGTGCTCTTTTCATCTCTAATAACACCCCCTTTTATTTTGACACGTGCCCCTTTTCCTTCCTAATAAATGCTCGTTTTTCTTCATAATTTCCGCTTTTCATAAGCGCCCCCTTTCACCTCCAATAAATGCCCCTATCAAAATCTGATCGGTGCTCCTTTTCTTTCAACAAATGCACATTTCCCTTTATTATTAATGCCCCTTTTTCATTCTCACAAGTGCCTCTTTCATAATATGGTGTTTGCCCCTTTTCAGGTGCGATCAGTGCCCCTTTTCACCTCTGATAATTAACCTTTTTTAACAATGATACGTGCCCCTTTTCCTTTCTTATGAGAAACCTATCCCTTTTTATAAATGCCCCTATCAAAATCTGATGGTTGCCTCTTTTCCGTCGACAAATGCCCAATTTCCATTCTCATAAGTGCCTTTTCATCCCTGGTGAGTGCCCCATTTTCACCTCTGTTTTGTGATACCTGTATCACCTCAGGGATCCAATAACCCTTTGTATACTTTGACACGTGCTCATTTTATTTTCTAATATGTGTCTTATCCCTTCGATAAGTGTCTCCCTTTCCTCTCATCATTAAACGTGCCCCTAATTTCAAGCGACTAAGAGCAATATCTCCCAAAGGCTAGCTCGCTACGCTCGCTCACATTAATGTTATAGATGTTATAATTATGTAATTACTATCAAAGGTCTTTTCAGTTTGCTGTTATGAAAATGTGCTCATTTATAACCCGATGAGGATTGGTTTTTTCCTCTTTATAAGATGTAGTTTTCGCACTGTGACCTCACAAATCTTATATTTTTCCTCGCTCGCAAATGATTTTTTCGACCATCACACCCAACTGCAAGGTATGATGCTTTAAAAAGCAATATTTTATACGATGTATAAAGAGAAACAACTATTGAAATCATCCCTGATAATGTCATCAAATTTTAGGGGTATATACCAATGTCTAAAAATGGTTTATTTTCGCTTTGAGATTTCCCTTTGTAGGTGCCCTTTTTTCCCAGAAAGTGCCCTTTTTTGTTGGTGCCCCCCCCCCCCCCCACTTTGGAAGTCGCTCCGCCGCCTCTGTCCATATCCTCTCCACTATCCTTTTTTTCCCTAGCTATCATCTTCCCTTCCCTGGGTGTACACGTGCTTGCACATATAGTGCACTGACGACTTAGACTCTTTCACCAGAGCACTTCTTGGATTTTTTTCGCGAAAATGGCTAAACAGTTGTGTAAAAAAAATATGCGCCTCCGGGTATCTAGACTCATCTCAGCCGCTTAGCCAGAGTCAACGAGGCCTTGTCAAAAGGCTACCATGCATGGTGCTCAAGGCGCTCCGACTCTTACCCCGGCTCAGCTAGGCAGAGTAAAAATAAAAACTTCATTATTTTTCATATTGCTTGTTTAATGGAGTTTGAATAGCAATCAGTCAAATAAACAAGTGCACTTTATTTGAACTTCAAAAGCTGAGCAGTGACAAGCATGATATCACATAAAAAAACACGAAAAGAGAGAAAAATGTTTTGTTAGACTTCTTACCAGGAGATTCATGACGAGTATGGGCATGAAGATGATAAAGATGACATAAATGATGTGCGTAGAGACCGGATAGAAGACTAAACTGGTGAAGTCTACCGACGGATCTGGCTTATACGAGTAGTCAAGAATATGGAAAACAGCACTCAACTCGATCTCTCCCGTCATCATTGCTAGAGCTTTGGCTAGGGAGTCCCCCAAAGTGTGAAAAGGTGCCTAGATAGAAGAAAACAAATGAAAAGAATTGGGCCTATGAGCCAGCCCTGTGGGACTACCAACCGATAGACAGGAAGCTCCCATATTATAAAAAAAGATGACATTAAACTATTGTTAAAAAGCTAGTCTCGGCCAAAAAGTAATCCGAATTGCCAACAAAAGTTTAAAATTATATATATAAATATTCCCCTTAGATTTGAAAAGATCTCTTTCTATACCTGAAAGTGCCAACAATCATAATATTTCCTAAACATTATCGAAAAATATTTTTAAAAATTGTCTAAAATAAATACCTGATTCAAAAGAAGAATACAGAACACGACTGCAAAGGCCAGAAGAAAGATGCCGGCAAGAAATATGAAGTTTAGAAGAGTAGACAGCACCTCTGTCACAAAAAACAAACAAAAATGGTAACACAAAGTATATTAGGCGTCACTTTTTCTACATCCAAGATCACTGACTTCCCTCACTTTCTTTTACACGAGAGTGGTGAGCAGCTTTTATAAAAAATAAAAAACCTTGATATCACTGTGTGGAAAGAATCAAATCCTGAAAAAGCTCCCATGACCTGATTTTTTTCTTCTCTTTTACACTGACACGCAGATACTAAACACACAAACAACAAGAACACTGAAGTTAATTTTTACCCAGAAACATGAGGACGTAAATCCCGAACAGTGGAACCGTCTGCAGGAAGAGGATGAAGTTGAACCATACCAGGAACACTGCGAATGCACCAAGCTGCCATTGCCAAGCCTAAATCATAAAAAATGGAACAGAAGGAATATCGGGGGAATCAGTTAAGATGATGAGGCCTAACATGAGGGGGTAGTATGTGCCTTTCTTTTAGGTGATCCTCAGGCATTGGCTGATGCTCAATATCATTATGTTTATGTTATATCATTTGTCAACCTTGTGGTGTTTTGTATGTTATCATCTTGCCTGGAAATAAAATAAATAAATAAATTACAATCAAGGCGGCGCCTTTCATGCCAGCAACGAAGACGTTTTACATCTATATCGATGCTGCTGGTATTCTCTACCAGGGGGGTGTTTCACAAAGATCCTAAGTAGAACTTAACACTAAGTTGGACTTATAAATTATGGACGGCCCTTGGAGCCTTAAAATGAAATATATTCTAAAGCAAAAATTCAAGTATTTTAGACTTTTTTTATAAATTCCACATCAAGAACATGAAATCTCCTTGATGATAACAAATATGAATGATTTGAATCAACATTTTATGCCTTTCAAAATTACTTTTACAAAATATTTTCAAAGATGCTAACGGCTTTCCATAACTTTTAAGTCCAACTTAGAGATAAGTTCAACTTAGGATCTTTGTGAAACACCCCCCTGAGCTCTTAGCAAAATACTCATGGCTTTGAAGTGTACACCATTGACGAGATCATTAAGCCTGGGCAAGATGAAGAGCAAACACGTGGTACATTCATGAGTACAAGCTTACTGACAAACAGGTTTATCCAACAAAAAAAATAAGACAGGCTTCAATGGGATATTGGCGAACTTGTGCTTATGACTGATTCGTCAACCAATGCCCTGTAACACGATCTCCCTTAAAATATGTATTAAAGGCCCACTGCACTACTTGTAGCTACTTGCGCCCTCTATATAACAAACAATGCCTAATCATTGGTCCCCCATGATCCTCTTTTTCTTATGTTATTTGAGAGCTGAGTTGATGAGATAACCACCTGTCCAGTGACCTTGCAGACTGGTCTAATCTCTCCTTTACACTAGTACTGATAGGCTTTAAAACATCAGAAAGGGTGCATAATATCCTACAAATTCAGTTAAGAAGACTAAAGTGGTAAATATAATCACATCCTGGGCTCTGTCCCTTAAAGGCCCACTGCACTACTTGTAGCTACTTGCGCCCTCTATATAACAAACCATACCTAATCGGTGACCATTGGTCCCCCATGATCCTCTTTTTCTTATGTTAACTGAGAGCTGAGTTGATGAGATAACCACCTGTCCAGTGACCTTGCAGGGCAGTCTAATCCCTCCTGTAAACTATGGCAGATACGCTTTAAAACTGTATATCCATAACAAGTTACGACAACTGTTTATAAGCTACCGAAATCATGGCAACTCATTGATAGAGAACAAATTGTTCATATAAACTGTGTATTTGTTATAACTTTTAAAGTACTTTACTTTAATCCAGCAAAGCTATAAGACTATGCCTGCTCATCGATCGAAGATGTTCTCTTCAGTGGTTATACATTATCCTTGTCATTTCAATAAGGGCCCAATCATATACTCACGGCTTTGAAGTGTACACCATAGCCGTAGATGAGATCATTATACCCTGGGAATATGAAGAGGATGGTGAAGATCTGGATACCAATCTCTCGAAATATACTCAGTATTCCACTGATGGAGTTGTACTTCGAGTGTCTGTACATCCATGTGCGATATAGCTGAACAAAACACACCAAAATAATAATAATGATAATAATAATATTCCACTTTTATATAGCGCTTATACATCAACGATGTCTCTAAGTGCTTTACAGATATATTAATACCACAGTCATTGGATTCAGGCTTGCCCGCACACAATGTATACCTGGGGAGCATTCCAGCTAAGCGTCATTTTACAGACGCTCACAATGCTGAGCAACCTACATTAACCTTTGCATCCTACTGGGCACCCATTTAACACCTGGGTGGAGAGTGGCGAATGTAGATTAAGGTCTTCCCAAAGGACGTTAGTGCTGGGCTGGGATTTGAACCCTTTGCCTTGTGATATGCAGTCAGTTGACTTATCCACTAGACCACACACCTCTTCACAAACTTAAACATATATCCAAATATGAAAGCCTACAAAACTGTTCTTGTTGGTTTGATTTTATAGCTGTTATGGAAGGAAAATGAGGAGAGATTTAATGAATGCTTTCAACAGAGGCAGAACATTTCAGGAAGAGACAGAGAAACTAAATTATGATTTTACAACAATTAATATGAACTATGATGAAATTTAGATAACCTAGTGTAATAATTCTGTTCCCATGCAGTGTTAAAAAAGCCTATCTGGTTTGAGCTGAATCGCAAGTCTCTTACGGGCTGCCGTAATATTATTCTATTAAAGCATCAAAAGTTAGTACAAAATACACAATGATGTAGAGATTCATGGGTCCAGGATCATTATTTTTCTTACAAATTCGATGAAGTAGATGACAGTGAGCACCAGGATGATCCAGGCCCCAACTCTTCCAAACAGGACCAGAGCAACAGGATTCATGTTCTCCTGCCACTTGGTCTGACCGTCCGCCAACCAGGTGTAGTTGTTGCCTTCAGGGTTGGTCTGGATGTAGAAGGGTGGAGGGATGACGAGGCTGTGGCCGGTGACCAGGATCAAGAGGGCGAGGAGGAGGAAGAAACTCACCCAATAGGTAAGACGTGTGGCTTTGTGCTTTTGTAGAAAAAGCAAACGTAGTACAGGGTGGTTCAGCAATTCCTTGCTCTCATCCGTTTTTATCTGAAATGATATGCTTACATGTAAATGAGTCGAAGGTGCAACTACATTTAACAACATGATTATCTATACCCCTTGTAAATTTGATGTTTTTTGTTTCTCGTAACTCAAGAATGTAGGTGAGCTGATTGAATTAGGGCATTTGTTGTACTGTTTTAGATGTAAGCTTTGAACTGCTACATTCTCGAGAAACATAAATCGGTACAAATCCAATTTTCACATAGCTGAACATTGACAAAAGTTGGTAAGGTTATAATTAATTTAGTTGCTAGCTGTATTTTAGACAATAAAATGTAATAATAATAATAATAACAATCCGCTTTTATATAGCGCCCAATACAAGGATACATCGATACAACGATGTGCCTAAGCGCTTTACAGATGACAGATTACAGATATATATTATACTCGTTGCATTTCGGGTACGAATGTGCACGATAAAATTCACATGTACATGGTAGGAATTTAAGATAGTACAATCCTTCACCTACAGATGGCAGCAAACTCTTTCGCATTGAGTGAGCATATATGGGGCTGGGGCACTATCTCAAAGTCAATGAATCAATTCTTTAACAGAGAGTTTTTGTCATGATATATTATATATCGTTCAAGTTAATAACGTGTATCTAAATATTAAGATTCCTATATTTGCTTGAATATTTGTATCTACTTATACTTACTTATAACCCGTTTTTAAATGAACATATTTAGAAGCATATGCGATCCTACAATATTCAGTGAACGTTGTCGCGGTTGAAATCGAGTCTAAAGTTATGAAATTGTAAATAATAAACTCTCTACGTTGTATAGCTCTCTCTTAAGGTCAAGATATTATTTAAGCTATACACAATGTTTATGTTCTTTTTATGTGCATGCCTTCTTCATGCATGCATGTTTCATGCTTTATTTGATGTAAATAGTAAAAGTTAATTTGTATTATTTAGATGTGAATGTAAATATAATAATATTAACATGCAGATTATTTTATGTATTGATTTTGTCATTGTTTGTTATTGTTATTTTTTGTTATAATTTGTGAAAAGCAATGGAGAAAATAAAATATCATTGAAAACAAAACAACAACAACAAATATTTCTTGACTAAAATCGACCGATTAGCTATTCCCGTTTGGAAATTATATATAACTAGATGGAACTTCGACTGCGCGCAGTCGAAATGATGCCTCCGTCATAGAGCAATTTTACAAACCAAAACAGAAGAAATTGTTCAAATTCAAGTTCAATTGTAATCCATTAACAGGTTCTCAGAATATCGTGATTACAAGCAATTTCTCATATACATATATGACCCTTTGATCTTTGACCACATGACCCTAACATCTACTCAGTTCATTGGCTCTGCAAGATGTCCCGAGTTAAATAGTAATCCATCTGTCAGTTCTAATGAGAATGGTTCACAAGCTATTTTTGCATACATAATGAGCCCATGACCTTTGACCTTTGACCTCATGACCCAAGAATCTACTCAGTTCATTGGCTCTGCAAGATACATACATGATCTAAGTTTGGGAGGAATCCATCAATCTGTTCTAATGATAATGCGATCACAAGCTATTTTTGCATGCATAATGAGCTGTATGACCTTTGACCTTGACCTCATGACCCCAAAATTTAATCAGTTCATCGGCTCTGCAAGAAACATACATGACCTAAGTTTGGCAGGAATCCATCAATCGGTTCTTGAGATAACGCGATCACAAGCTGTTTCAGCATACATAATGAGCCCTGTGACCTTTGACCTCGTGACCCCCAAATCTAATCAGTTCATCGTCTCTGCAAGATACATACATGACCAAAGTTTGGCAGGAATCCATCAATCGGTTCTTTAGATAACGCGATCACGAGCTGTTTTTGCAGACATAATGAGCCCTGTGACCTTTGACCTTTGACCTCGTGACCCCAAAATCTAATCAGTTCATCGGCTCTGCAAGATACATACATGACCAAAGTTTGGCAGGAATCCATCAATTGGTTCTTCAGATAACGCGATCACGAGAACGGGACGTACGGACGGACGGACGGACGGACAACCCGAAAACATAATGCCTCCGGCTACTTCGTAACGGAGGCATAAAAACTATACATATTCTGAGATTTTCATGGTCGTAGCTACATTCTACGGCAGTAGGAGCTATTTGACATTTTTCAAATTTACCGGGAGCACCGGTAATTGCAATGACGAACCTTCGTCATTGCCTTGTTTTCGTTCACATTCTGCCCCATTAATATTCTCCTGGTTTTCCTTATCGTCCAAAAAACCCATTCGTTTTGCACGTAGTGCTTGTGATTCCTAGTTGGGTGCTTTCCTCATGTCCTTTTCCATTCAAATTTCATAGGCATAGTCTCTAACATCTCTTCAAGGTCACCTACTTTTTCGATTTTCGAAATCACTCATGCATAACCATCCAGGCGCCATTTTGTCCGTTTCTGGTCCATTTTAAGGCCTTTCTTTCTTCCTTCCTATCTCCACTATCCTAGATCCTACACACTTCTAACAATTTTCTCTAGATAGTCTAAGAGATGTTCTTTAATCTGCGACGTATAACCTGCCCTTCAAAATGCCATTTTCATACTCAAAATTCAAATCTGAAACCTTCTCCGTCAACAATCTCTCAAATTCTTGAAAAAATGACCCCTAAAGAATCTAAAACTGCCATAACTTTCTCATATAAATTCCGTTTTGTATTTAAATCTCACAGTATCTTTATCTCATAATTGCACATAGCCATGCCAAATTTCACGCTCTAATGGCTTTGCAAAACGTAAATAGCGCCCTCTAAAGTTCTGGGAAATTGGCTTTCTTTCTATGGCCGTATCTCCATTATGGCTTGGCAAATCCGTACCCTTTTTTGGATTTAGATACTTGAAGATATGCCCTTTCCAGCCATATACAAAATTATATACCCTTACACTGACTGACTTTGAGAAAAATGCCCTCCAAATTCGCCATTTTCAAGAAAATTCCAAAATAACTTAAACTTGCTCTAAAATGGCGATCTTTATACCTACACCAATGAAACTTGGCACACATGTATCCATATACGTGACAACTGTCTGCTAAGTTTAATAAATTGTAATGCCCTCGTTGCAAAGTTATCGCCAAAAATGATGAATTTGCTATGCATTACGTAATAGCGCCTTTAATGCGTGCAGTACATTGCGTGCAGATGACAATGGTGTCAAACTGACCGCAATGAAGTGCCCTTTCGAATGATACCAAGTATGGTATATGTTTACACAGAAAATTGTGAGTAAATCGCATTTGAACAAGGGTCACTATACGAATTCCGCCCGATTATAACACTTATCGGCCATGACGTCATTTTTTCAGACTACTTTTCGCCCCCTAAACATCCTTTTTTTTCCTTGAAAATTTGCAATGACATTCCGAGATGCAATACGCAGGGCACCTCGTGGCCGGATTTTTGAAATTAGTCAAGGGGGCCATTTAAGACGCCATTTTGTCCTTTAAATCTATTTTACATCACATGTTTCGATACGATTATCAAAAAAAAAAGAGAGTAGTTTACAATATCAACCATGAAATTCTCTTTCCAATGATACCATATACGGCCCATAAAGAGACATAAAGAGAGAGAGAAAAAACAATTTAACTCCGGTCATAATACAGATCCTGTACGTTTTCCGCCCATGCATTACACGCATTGTCTATGGGGCAAATCGGGTTCACGCTTTTGACCCCTAGAACGATCTTGATTGCAATGACGAACATGCAACTAATCCCATTGGTTTTTGCACGCAGTGCTTGCGAGCCCTTTCTAGGTTCTTTCCCCTATCCCAATTTATTTCAAACTTCGTAGGCATAGTCACTACCATCCCATCAAGGTCACTATTGAGGCCTTTCTTTCGCCCTACCTGTCTCCAATATTACAGAAGCTACAGACTTCGTACAAATTGCTCTGGATAGTCCGAGAGAAGCTCTTTCGTTCGACACGTAGAAACACGGCGTCATTGCACGCACATCGTTGTGACACGATTGCATTTCTAGTTTTTTATATTCAATTGTTCTCGAAAGCAGAAATGTTTTAGGGGATAAATTTTCAAGTGCTTATAATACATCCACAGGAGCATCCACAGGAGCATCCAAATATATCAAAATTGTAAAGAATCACTATCCACCCAATTATCAAAATTTCCCAAAACTTGTATTACCTTTAAGTTATACATCACACACATACACAATGTATGTGTGTGTGTGATGCATGCACATACAAGTACACACGCACCCGCCTAAATAAACACACCCACTCCACTCACTCACACCTAGTATTTCCATTTTTAGTGAGCACGAGGTCGCAAACACAAGTATTTACTACTTTCACACGCGTAAATGATAGTATTTGAATGTCTCTAGATCCAAATCTTATATTATCAAATTAATAAAATAACTTAAAAATATAGACTACTTTAGAAAGTTGGACTAGAATTAATAAAAAGAATTCGGTAATTAATCGTTGGGTAACATTTCGCACCTAAGTTTAGCCACGTTGAAGTCCTATAGGGCGGCAGACTGTCAGATGAAAAGTTAATATATATTTAGAGGCGTAATATGCGCATTCAAGAAAATTACTTCGTCTAGTCTCCCATCCTCCAACAATCTTGTTATCATTGCAACTTTTTAAGAACTCTCATCTTCAACAAAAGGGTAATTGTCTGGAAGTTGTCTCTGTCAAAACTGTCAATGACGATAACTTTATTTGGTGACATAATTCCAGAAATAATTTTAGAAGATCAATATTTTGTCATACCATGAGCTGAAGTGGATGGTTATGTGAGCGGTATACAGGGTTGGTGACATAGATCCTGGCGCCATCCCTCAGCTTTCCATCGGGAAGAAAGTTCGAAGGCACCTAGAGAGAAAATCATAAAAAAAGTTATAAACAATCTGGGCTCATATATCGAATTTCTCTAAGCTTTTTACATACATATTCTTATCCCAATCAGAGGAATAAAATCTACACTCGATGTGCTAAATGGGCTATCTGTAGAGAAGTGTTCTTTAGGAAAGAAAAAAAACTTACTGCTTCTTCTCTGGCGTTGCCGTTGGTACTGCCGCCTGTGGCAGCATGTCCGATAGTCTGTAGCATCATGTCATAGCCACGTGTCGCCAATGTATCAAGCGTCATTCTTCTTCCTATAGGCCAAATATTACGCGGTATTATTTCCTAAGGTTATAAGGTTCATATTTATTGTCCATACAACAATGGAAATTCTTGGTATTTACATGGTATTTAGGTAGACAAATATACATTATACATTCATACAAAACGACTCTGTCTTACTCAACAGTGAGGAATCTTTCATCGAGTGGGAGATAGAGCCAGTCAACAAGGAGCTCATAGTAAACTCTGATTTTGGTGCAGTTCTTGTCAGAACTACTGGTGTCTGGAAATCTTTTGACGTATTTGCCCGAGTAAAAGTTGCAAACACTATGACCCCTCCCCCCCAAAAAAAAAATATATATAATGTTTAAATTTCGAGAATATATTTTCTTACGCCATATCGATGTATCTTCCATCCAGTCGGAGAACCAGTCCTCGAGGAGCTCATAGTGAACTCTGATCTTGGTGCAGTTCCTGTCAGAGCTACTGCTGTCTGGTAGTCTTGTGACGTATTTGCCCTAGTAAAACTTCCAAATATATCAACCCCCCCCCCCCCCCCCCCACTACAAAAATAAGTTTAGATCCAGATAGGGAATAGATTTTCTTACTAAATTATATTGATGTATCTTCCATCCAGTCGAAGAACCAACTTTTCAAGGAGCTCGAAGTGAACTCTGATTTTGGTGCAGTTCTTGTCAGAACTACTGGTGTCTGGAAGTCTTTTGACGTATTTGCCCGATTAAAAGTTGCAAACATTTAAATTTCGGGAATATATTTTCTTACGCCATATTGATGAATCTTCCATCCAGTCGGAGAACCAGTCCTCGAGGAACTCATAGTAAACTCTGATCTTGGTGCAGTTCTTGTCAGAGGTACTGCTGGCTGGTAGTCTTGTGATGCATTTGTCAAGGACAAATTTGCAAACGCCTAAACGAAATAACAGGAAGGGGGATTATTTTGTGACTATTTAAAAATTCTTCTGCCCTACAGTAGTGAACTACTCTACAATGTGTACGAAATGCTTAACCTCAGGAAATACGAACCACATTTTATTTTGGGAATCATGGACCATTTTTCATATTCGGAATATTAAACCTTCGATTATGAACCTCCAGATATGTAAATTTTCGAATATAAACCAAGTTCGTATTAATGAACTTTTGAATAAGAAAAAGATATGAGTATCCAGGAAAACCCAGGTAGATGGAGAAGGCAATCAAAAGAGTGAAACTTCAACGACACAGAGTGGAAAAAGTTGACTGTAAACGATGATGATGGGTAAAGAAACCCCAATGAAACATCGATCGCAATCTACCAGACTGCCGCAAATGGTATAACTGAAATTGATCTTTACATAATTTATATAACTTGGGCTCACTTCGAATCATCGGGTTATCGCGTCCGGTCGGGTGGTGGTGTTACCCCTACTTTCGTGAAAGGAAAACACAATATAATGTGAAGATGCACGTTAAGGACGCGACCTTTCGTAGATTTGCCGTAGGATTTTCACAAAGTGCCGAGTAAATTGGACCAGGCCATTTGTAGATGAGAGGGATTTATTTCACAAACATTACCCCCGAAAATTCGTGAATAAAGGGGCATGTTTTTACAAAAGGTCCGGCACCGCGACCATCCGACCCGACGCGATGACCCGATAAATCGAAGCAAGACTATATACCTGGCATATATTCGATCAGTTTTCTCATGGGCGTGGTCTTTGTATCTCCCTCATTGGTGGAGTGGGTCATGAGAGTGCGCCAGTTCTCCTGGGATAACAACTGCACAGCTACCATCCTACCAAACGAAAGAAGGGGCTCCATTTCACCAAACTTGTCATCAGTGACAAATCCATTTGTTGTTATAAGCTAATGAGATCCTTGCTCTTTGATTGGTTATCAGCGGATTTAATAAACTGTTTACAATTCTTGGTATCATACTTTCACGGAAGTTATGAAATGACTAATAATCAAAACTGAAAATACTGTGATCTGTTTATTTGATTAGCTGAGAGCTAATGTGACGTAGCGGTTGTTTTTCAGTTTTAAAAAAAAAAACGATTATGAAAGGAAGTCATGAACAGTTATTAGATCTACCAATGCATCATATGTTGTCTTTAATGTTTTCCTTTTAATTTTGAGTCTTTGTAAATATGTTTCTTCGCGAATTATATGTGCAGTCAATTGTATGCCAGATTGATACATACTCATGGCTGTGGTTGATGGCGTGATCCAGACAATTCAGTCCCTTTTTGTCGCACTCACTGAACTTGATTTCTTCTGGTTTTAGTTCCAGGAGAAGGTCCACGATGACCGGATCTCCTTTTTGACAGGCGTACATGAGCGGTGTCAACTGTAGGTTTTAACAGCACGGTAATCGAAAGAAAAGAAACTTATGACAATAACTACAATGATGATAATTATAAAACTAAAGGCATCGTTTAACAATGTTAAATCTAAGATGCATGGCCCTACTTGTTATCAGTGTCTGTAATATGGTGTAATATTGAAACCGTTAGGAAAACGAATTTTTGAATTTCGATTTCCAATCATAAATATCTTGATAGTCAGACAGGCGATCGGCTTTTAAAAGTCATGGGGTTCCTGACTGACCAAAAGGTTTATAATTATGATTGCAGCATGGCCTAAATCCAGGTTTTGTTTCATAATCGGAGACAAAGTTACCCAATCCCTTTAATGATAACAATAATAACTAATATAATATTGATAATCATCATCAGCGTTTAAAGTCCATCTGTCCCACTTTGTGGGGTTGGATAATGATGATAGTTATAACAATAATGATAATAACAATTGATAATAATAACAAAGTGATAACAATAATAATAATTAGAAGAAGAAGAAATAACGATAATTTTGTTTACTCTTGAAAGCGTCATCGGCATTAGTGCTGTTCTTTCTGAAGGCCCTGCAAATATTATCGGCCCAGCATTTGTCAAGTACCAATTTACACCTGGGTGGAGGGTGGCAAATGTGGATTACTGTCTTGCCAAAGGGCATTAGCGCCGGGCTGGGATTCGAACCTCATCCATTGGATTAAGAGTCAAGTGAATGGGCCACTATACCACGACATAACATAGTTCTGACACAATACAAATAATTCGCATCACAAGAATGAAGAATTAACAAGTTAGTCAGTTAGTTGTATGCAAATCGTATATTAAGCACTCTGAACAAAACATAACAACATATTGTTCACAAAAAAATAACATAATCAATATAAAAAGATGACATGGGTAATTATCAAATCCCTACTTCAATGAAATGGATAATAGATTTACATTTACAATGTATTTGGTTTTATTTTTATGAATGATTCTTATATTAATTTTAAGTTTAAACAATAAAGTACCTTGTTACTAAAAGGTAAGACATAAAATAACATACTGGATGCATAATCGATACGAATATGATAAACATGAACTAAAAGTTAAAGGAGGGATACTTTTTCATTTTAAACAGCATTCACTCACTCCGTTGTCATCTCGTTCACCAGCTATTGAATTCTCGGTTTTCAAGAAGAGTTTGGTCATTTGTTTGTGACCTTCTCTAATTGCAAGATGAAGCGCAGTTTGCCCAGAACTATTCCTGTTTGTTGAGAAAAGTATGAAAAGGGAATTAATGACGTAAAAGGGTATTGAGATTTTATAACAGACGGGGGCCTTTATATGAAAGAAAATGATCGTTCAATTGTTGTTTTTTAAGTATTTTTTCAAACAAGATAACTGAATGAATGTAATGGCTTGAAGTGTCAGGAAAAATACGAAAAAGCTTGAAAGGGTTGAAAATAATAGTATTGAGCAACAGGGTGTATATTGTGACTTTTAATCAAAAGTTTCAGAACAAATACAAAGTCATAGATATCTTTCAGTCGAGAAATTCGATATGGTATCAGCTCGTTTCTACAATGTCAAAATGACCATCTTTCTTGAGATCATTAGATAATTAGAGACTTGGTTGAATATCAAGAAAGAAAATAAAGTTTCCTGATCTATACTTGTAGGACTCCCCAATTCCTAGAACTCTTGTATTAAAAAAAAACGTTTACGAAAGAAAAAACCTACCTTTCGATCAACACAGCATTGTCCGACTTGATTATGGCTTTAGCCGTGTCCAAGTGCCCGCCCTCTGCAACCAGGTGCATCACAGAATTCTCGTTGTCATCCTTCAGTGCCACGGTGTGCTTGTGCCAGGCAATGAACTGCAGAAGACTCCTGCGCATAAGGCAAGTAATACAACGCATACATTTATATCTAAATGCTGCGTATTTTAACCCATTGCTTACGGGAACCTGGTGGTCCCTGTGTTAAGCCTATGGGAATAAGATAATTCAGTAGTCAACGGGTTAAAGGACTTGACCATGGTCGAAGTCTTTTCGAAGAAATTGTTTGAAGGATGTACAAATAACAAACCAAGACAAAATAAAATCCTAACAGACTTGAAATGACTGAGAAACATAATATAAAAAGAGGAATAATAATTCCAAGGAATTTTCTTCCCACTAGCTTGCAAAGTGATCTTCACCAGCATTGGAATCTAAGTAATCACTCACGCTTACATCAATTCAGGTTCATAAGACGAATTGTTTTCTTGCAAAACTAGTCAAAAAGCACATGCAATCCCACAACTCTAGAGGTAAAATATTGGGCAAGAACATTTTTTCCCTTCATCATTAGACATTGTATTTATGTCATTTTGTATTTCTTAAAAGTAATGTGTCTGGAGAAAATAAGAACGAAAATGAATACCCCCAGAGAAACACCATTACAGGTTGTGTGCCTGTGTGCGTGTGTAAGAGCGTGTTTGGATGTGCGTATGTATGCGATTATAAGCTTTGTATACATGTGTTGGTGCGGTCTCTTACTCTGTCTGCCCCCTAGCTGCGCACAGTAGTATGATTTTCTCTACATCAATCGGCTCGAAATTACCAGTGCAGATGTAGTCAAATCGGCTGAGTAACTCCTAATTGAGGAAGGAAAGGACCCCAAAATTGTAACATTCAATAATTTACATTATGATACTACTTCGTATAGCAACATACCATTTTATAACGATGTGATATTATTATT
Organism: Strongylocentrotus droebachiensis; assembly: GCA_035222895.1. NCBI lineage: Eukaryota > Metazoa > Echinodermata > Echinoidea > Camarodonta > Strongylocentrotidae > Strongylocentrotus > Strongylocentrotus droebachiensis. The sequence goes on from JAVYIG010002411.1 coordinate 53,007, forward strand.
AAGAAAATAAAACATCATATTGTAACATAATAATGCAAAAAAAAGGGTATAAGACTATCTAATATGGCCGTGTAAATCATGAAACAGAGCCGGCTAAGAAAAAAGTAGTAGGATAATTCTGAGCAACGTTTCACGTACAACGTATGACTTGTATTAATGTATCTCATTATAAATTGAATCTTGAAACGATTATTGAATAATCATGCTAATAATTGATACAAAAAAGGAACCATTAGTTAAATTTGAATGCGGTCATACCAATAAAATTCTACAAATGGAGGAAAAAAAAGTCATACCGGACATATTCTTCGCCTAGTAATATATCAAAATTACCAATTGATTTAATGAAACCAAATTCATATAGCGAAAGTTTCAAACCTCAAGGACTTTGGAGAAGTTCTTTTCTGCAGAAACCCACTTTATGAGCTCAATGATGGTGGATGGTTCCTTCACATGTTTCAGGAGAACAACCAGACAGTCAGTGGATCCTTTTAGAGCTGTGAACTTGAGGAGTGATGGGCTTCCATCTGCTTCGTTGTTGTCCATTGTCAACTGTAAGCTTCTTTCGTCATGACTGAAATAAGATATGAACGTAAACAATTGTCAATACAGTCAAACCTGTCTATAAACGCCACCCAGGGGAAACTTGAAGAGTGGTCAAGTGGCCCCGCTAAACAGGTTCTACAACAAAAATCTCTATCTCAAGAGGGACGTAATACATGCCCACGATAGAGAGGTTGCCTTTCAGACAGGTTTGACTGTATAAAACTCAGACGAGAGATTGCATGAACATCAAAGGAAAACGGCTCTTTAGGTGAAAAAATATCATATATTTTCCAGATGACTTGGCCTTTTGTCTATAGTTCTAGGACAACCAGACAACTTTCTTTCGTAGCTGCAAACACGAATATGGGTGGACTTGCATTGAGTTTGTTATCATCCACGGTAAGTTTCAGGTCCCTATCAAAACTAAAGATAAGATACGATTGATAGAATACACGTCACATGACAGAAAATGCGTGAGTTTTAACAGATAGAAAATATTTTTTTTAAACAAATTAATATCTTTTTCCAGATTCTTGGCCTGTCCTCACTGTATTTCGAGGATATTAAACCTGAGCAATGACAGAGTTAAAAGAGCTTCTTTATTTTCGATGCCATTCTAACATGGTCTAACATCAAAGACCACGATAATTGCTGACGCAATCCAACATGTACGTTAGCGAAATGACGTCTCATGTGCAACGCAGATCACTGGTCTTTGAAGACTCGCCTTTGCAACATGGAGTAGAGCTTTTAGCATAATGCAGAAGCGCGTCCAACATTTAATCGTATTTGTTTCCAGGAGCTTAGGACATAGTTGTCTTTCCGTAAAGGCTGAATCAACATGCATGACGATTCGTGCGCATCTGTGATAACTAGGTCTAGACTTACCTTTGTAACATGGAACAGAGCTCTTCGGCTACCTCATGACAATGCAAGCAGGGTCAATAACTTATTGGTCCCTGCATCAAGTTTGGAACAAACGTCATTTAGAGGAGAACAGCGACGCTAAGGTGTCTTTCCGTAAAGGCTGAATCAACATGCATGACGATCCGTACGCATCTGTGTAACTAGGTCTAGACTTACCTTTGTAACATGGAGCAGAGCTCTTCGGCCAGCTCGGCATAGTTTCCTCTGCATGCATAGTGCAGAGGCGTCCATCCCTTGGTGGTCCTTGCATCGAGGAGCTTGGGACACAGATCATAGAGGAGAATCGCGATGGCAAGGTGTGCTTTCATACATGCTGAATGCATCACGTTGGTATTGTATCTTGACGTGACGCCGAGAAGATAGTCATTGGAATCTGGCCCATCAGACTGATTGCTAGGGGCCACTAGAGGATTTGAACGATGAAATAGTGATATTAATTAGAATACTATGGTCCTAAACAAGAAGTTAGACCGTTGTTTCTTAAATTTCCCCCTTAGTTTAACATGACTGCAGTCCTAGAGCCGGATTCCCCATTCTTTTTTAATATTTTTTGTATTATTATATATATACAGTGTGAGTCAAAAAAAACTTTACACCTAGAAAAATGCTAATAATTTTAAGAATCATTTATGAAAAGTAAATTATTATACACCATATGAAAGAGTGTTTCATCCCAAATCGTTTAGTACCATTTTGGGTGGTATGTGTTCACGCTTGGATAAATAGGAGGCATTGTTTGCGAGAGTGCAAAAATCGACTTGCGCCAAATAATGCTTATGTGATGTTTGAATAAAACAATTGGGATTTCGGTATTAATTCGGTCTTTGCAGATCCAAATAACATCCCTACCAAAATTAATCATGTCACACATATCAAAACACACACAGAGTCACACTCAATAAGTCACATAAACACACGCACACACTCGCACATACACACACACACACGCACCCACACACACGCGCACGCACACAAACATATGATAATGGTGTTCATTTGGAGTAAAATACGCATGTACAAAAAAAACACATTCTGTTTCAATATGCTTTGTCAAACTTTATTTTTTACTTGATCTTCAAATTGTTAACGATCATCATAATTATGATGATAATGTTAATTCAAATGCTTATCATCATGGATCCTTTGAAGCTTCATTTGTGACCAGCAAGTAACTGTCCGTTCATCTTCTCCTCGACATGACCTCCGTCTGCATCTAAATTTGCTATGCGTGTGTGTGTGTGTGTGTGTGTGCTCTCACCTCAGCATTCTTGTGGGGTTTTATGTGCGCTTCACATACCCCTTGTGAGGCATTTTTACTTTGTGGGGTATTTTTTCAGGACCCCACAGAGTAAAGTCTTTCAAATGACTGTATATTCGGTGTCCTATGCCCTGCGGGGCATTAGAAGTGGTACCCCATAAATGACATTTTGTGAGCGTGTGCTAAAACTTGCACACTTTTTTATGGTAACATCGTAAGCACACCGCCGGGTTGTTATCGCCAGGTTGTACATACCCCACTAGTAGGGGACCACAAGGTATATCTGGAACGCACAGAAATACCCCACAATCAGGTGCCCCACAAAGGCCCTGATGTGAGAACGTGTGTGTTAGTGTGTGTGTTTCATGTGTGCGTGTGTGTGTGTGTGACTTTGCTACTGAAAAAAGCATCTGCAATGCATCTCATTTCATACATTCAATTAATTCTCTCACTTTAATACTTTGGCGCAATTCGATTTTTGCACTCTCGCAAACAATACCTCCTGTTCATCCAAGCGTGAACACATACCACCCAAAAATGGTACCAAACGATTCAGGATAAAACACTCTTTCATATGATGTATAATACTTCACTGTTCATAAATTATTTTTTAAATTATTAGTAATTTCCTAGGTGTAAAGTTTTTTTTTGACTCACACTGTATATATATATATATATATATATTTTTTTTTTTTAAGAAAAGGTTTTGCGACTGTACTGAAAAGAAAAAAAAATTGTATTGAAAATTAAACATTGCATGATTTTTACTACCAAAAAGCAAGTGCTTGGATACCAAGTAAAACAAATATTACGCAGATCAACGTAACTGTTTTATAAAGTCTACTCCTTACAGACACATCGAACATGCTGCTTCTAGAGGTTATATGATTTTTTTTTTCTTCATCAAGCATGTTCTGCAGATTACACTTCTGACCTGGGGAGTGTTTCACAAAGACTAAGATCGAAATTAAGTTGGAATTATGTTTGCCCTCACCATTATGATCTTCAGATATTTTTCCTTCAATTATGAATTATCAAAAAATGTAAATTCTGTAGATTTGTGACCATGATTTGCACGTCTATTGAGAGACCAATGCCAGTAAATGGTGACAGCAAACAGTGGTATGAACGGCCTGCTATAGTTAAGTCCAACTTAAAGTCGATCTTAGTCTTTGTGAAACACCCCCTGGAAGTTATACTTACTACAATCGAGGCAGAATTTGACAAGCAGCTCATGTCCCGCCATAATTGCTTCGTGGAGAACAGTTTTATTGTAAACGTTCTTGGCCGACAAGATCTGAAGAGAAACATGTATTCATCAAGCCAAATGACCCAATACTAGTAATGTATAAATTTTGTCAGAGAATGTTTCTTATCTTCAATTGTCGTTACCATATGTTTACATGAAAGTCTCGGTCTCAACGTCGATAACCATTAATAAATGAATGGCGGTAAAATCTTCTTTTTTTTTTTAATCACCTGGAGGCGGTGAACGCCGCATTTTTCTCTTTATTCTTGGGGATCTCAAAAGGTGGTCAAAAAAGGAAAAAAATATACCATAATAGACAAGCTTAATTTTGTTTCAACCTGCGTTAGATAGAGAAAAAGACAATCGCCCCAAAGCAGGCGAGTTCTCTTATATGGGGCATGTCCATTTTTTCTTCTTCGAGAGGCACATTTATTCTGACAAGAATGATAATGTTAATTTGGTTTAAATTTGTTTACTGAACGGATATTTAGGCGAAGATGTCTTTAAGATGACAACTAAAATCGACAAGTCGAAACTAATTTGTCCCATATGTTACCCACGTCGTTCACGCAATGTGACCTAACAAAGCTTGTATCACTATAAGTCTTTCTTCTTGGTAACGTTTGGAATAGAAAATGACAAAATCTTGGACATGCCGTCTTGCCCTTACAAAGGCGAAACGGAGAGGTCTTGTAACAATACCTGGCGCATGTTATAACCCTTCTTCTGACATGTTGTCAAGAAACGTAGAGCATACTTCATGTGTCCTTTCCTGAGTATGATGTACAGAGGCGTGTCTTTGGCGCCATCTTCTGCTAGAGGATTAGCATTGTGCTTGAGCAGAAGTAGAGCGTTCTCAAACTGGTTCTGGTGGCAGGAGATATTGAGAAGCGTTGACTTTACCCTTCCGTGCTTCACAGGTTGCTGAAAAGTTGATCAAATGTGATATTCGGTTGTTAAAGGGACTTGGTAACATTGTTCAGATGAGAGAAAATGGTGCTAAGGTAGTGACAATGCTAGATGTATAATTAAAGATAATCTGAAAGTTAGAGTGAAAACGGACCATTATTGATGATATAAATTGATTAAAAAATGATCTAATCGATTCCTCAATTTTCCCAATTATATTATTACAATTTAATTACATTTAAAGGTGAATGTAAATCGTCACAGAAAAGGGCACACGAGGAGGCGCGATAGCTCAGTTGGTAGAGCAGTGGTCTCGTAATCCGGGTTCGAAACCAGTCGATGCGCTAGTGCCCTTTGGTAAGGGTAAATCCTCATTACCAGGTACCACGGAGAGCACATAAAGCCGTCAGCCGTCTGGTTGCTTACTAACAAGCATTTGTGCTTTCTAAGCAACCAGGTAAAATAAACACCACCACCACATACATACTCTCACAAAGCAATGAATTGGCTCTACATACCATTCTAGACATTTAAGCGTTGAAAGATTTGTTAAAGCCTGTCTTATGTCTTTTTTCATGGAAAAACGGTTGGGATAATTCAACAAGGGAAACGCTCTCGGCGGTCTCGCCTGTATTACGCAATTTAATATGATGACAAATTGAGATTGGGACATTACTTATAGGTAAGTGGCCCATTAGCAGGCCCCCAAAAATGAAATCCTCTGAATGTATTCAGCATTTTGAAGTGAATATTGACAAAGAATCATCAGAAGAATTATTTACTATATTATAGCATTGTGTTATCATTCTTGTGCTTTTCAGGATATTTTGTTTTCTTCCATAAAAGTAACAGAGTGACGAGGAATCGTATGTATCGCAGACTTCATGTGACGAATCCTAACCTTAAAAATCTACTGGGAAAAGAAGAAAACTGCTCAATCATTTTAGCCTTTATAAAAGGTACTGGAAGATATAGAGAATTATAAAGTGTATTATAGCATTGTGTTATCATTCTTGTGCTTTTCAGGATATTTTTTTGTCCATAAAAGTAACAGAGTGACGGAGAAATAGTATGTATCGCAGACTTCATGTGACGAATCCTAACCTGAAACATCTACTTGGAAAAGAAGAAAACTGCTCAATCATTTTAGCCTTTATAAAAGGTACTGGAAGATATTGAGAATTATAAAGTGTATTATAGCATTGTGTTGTTATCATTCTTGTGCTTTTCAAGAATTTTGTTTTCTTCAATAAAAGTAACAGAGTGACGGAGGAGACGACGAACATACGAAAGCCTGAATAAATGATGGCAGCCGATTATTAAATGCGCATACTATTAAACATAAGACACATTATTTATCATTAACCCTATAAAATTGACACCGAAACTTCATGATATTAATTCCAACCAGCTCTAACACTAAATGACTAAAAAATTATGAGTAACGAGCACATTAACCCCCCATAATCTTGCACTTCGCCAATAACAAAGGCCAAGATCAATATTTATCTCACACACTGGGCAAGTATCAGAATCACAGAAACGTAGAGCAGCAGAAGTGAGAGCAAGACGCCCTCACACACAGCCTGGTGGAAATCATCGGAATCATGGATAGCGCCGATACACCCAGCCACCCCCCCCCCCCCCCCCCCCCCCACCAACGGAGCAAACTGGATGCGGTAGAAGTGGTCTGAACGATCGCGATCTATTGACCATCAAACTCTGTGTCTCTCTCTTTCTATGAGTCTCTAAGGAGGTGGAATTGAGAGTGGGAAAACGGAAGAGCTTTGACAAGCCAGATGAAGTTTTTCTCTCTCTCTTTCTCTCTGTACGTCAGTCTATCTGGTATATTACCATCAGCGATACTTACATCGACTCTAATGTCTGGATGTGACAGGAGGGCTCGGATCACGATCTTCTGTCCCCCAAACTTACAAGCAAGCTGTAATGGCGTTTGACCTAGATTATCCTCCATGTTGACCTCTACCTTCCTGGCTACCAAGAGTTCAACCAAGCGCGCTTTGTCCCGGGTCTGCCAAAGTACAACCAAACACTGCTTTGTAGGGTCATGCATGTACAGTTAAGAACTAAATTATTCATACACTTACAGGTGTATAACGTTTTGTAATTGTTTAAGTGAAAATTGATTTGTCCCGATTTACGTTTCTTGAAAATGTGACCAAAAAGGTTTACATCTAAAAGTATTCAACAGTTCAACCAGAGTGCCTTTCATTCCTGAGTTACAAAAACAACTTTAAAAACCCATCAAAATGACAGGGGGTATAAATATTTGTGTTGTTAACTGTAGGCCTACATGTCACTCCTTGTGAAAAACCGTTCTGTCATAAAATGGTTTCTAGAAGGACAACATTTAATCAATTTAATGAAACATTTTCAAAAGTTTAATTGCAAATATATCCATCTTTAAGGTGAATTGGCAACACATTGAGAAACTCAAATCATTATTTTTTCGATCAAATCGGCAATTTTCTTTTTTTTTTGACAAGAATCCCGCCCATATGAATTGTTTTGACGGACACAACATATTATTTTAACAATGTAGCTATAAAAGAAAATTATTATTGTTGCCAATTTAAAGATCAATGTGTGATCAATATAGCCCTAAAATAAATCCTGTATTAAAAATTGTGGAAATCTTCAAGCTTACCTGGCGTTCATTCCTTGCTCTTTCTTTGAGTGCAAGATGTATAGGTCTCTTTCCGCCCGCTCCTTTCGCCTCCAGATCTAAAAAAAAGATATGTTTTAATAATAAAATAAAATGTTTAGATCTCGAGTTTGGAAGTGAATCCCCGCTCATCGTCCATATCAAGATATTTTTAATTCCGACCGAAAATGCTTTGTTTATTGATGGTTGGAATCAACATTGACCATACTCAACAATTACTTAGCCTTTTCTAGCTGTGAAGCCGAATTTGCGAAAAGCTCAAAATCAATTTGTTTTGTTAATAGAAAAGTACTTCCACACCCACCAAACAAAAAACAAAACGACAAGTATAAATTTCAAAATAGATACATGTTTCGGACACAGGACGACATTCATTGAAATGCGCATCATTTTTTAAAATGTTTTGTCTCATTTTTATATCTATTTTCGTATTTGATTGTTTTATTTCTTTTTTTATTTCTTTCTAAAGAGGGCGATATTTCACCGTCAAAGGGATCGGCCTACCTCCGCCGTGCTGTATGATGAGTTCAAGCCAAGGTAGGAGTGTTTTAATGCAGACATAGTGGATGACGCTGTTCCCTCGTCCGTCTGTAGCCCTCAGCTCCCCATCAATCTCATCCGGTGTGAGAGCACCCAAGAGAATCCTGGCTTGTTTCACACCAGGATATTTAGAGGTCACCAGCTAAGATTCAGGAGGGGGAAAAAGAAGGGAACCTGAAAGACTGTTTCTGTAAAAATCTTTACAGGCATTTCAAAGTGTCATTCGAAATCGAAACAAGACAATTGCGACTGCGTTTTCTGTAAGACTCCGGCCTAAATTCAGTAGGAAGTGGATGGAATCATCGTGTGTCTGACACGTCATGATGAAAACAAGGCTATTTTATTTCATATTTCGTCGTTCGAAATTACATGAGATCCCGTCGCGCATGCGCAGTCAATTCGCCGCGCAATTGATTTTTACCGGGAAAGTAACTTTCCCTCAGCAGTCAAAATACCTAATTTTCGGCGTTTTTTCGGACCAGCGGTTTCGAAAAAATACAACATTAGGGAGAGAAACTCTCCTTTTTCATGTTTTTTGAAGACTTTTGAGAATCTGTGCTGTTTTTATATCATATATCGAAGTTTTGCTCCGATTCCACGGACACGATGGCGTCTCCGTCAAGCAGCAACGGCAGCACCAAGCAGAAAACCAGCGAAACGCTGAGCACGGCTAAAGCCGGAACTTCCCCGGGCGAAACCGCCGCGGGCACCTCTACGAAGCCTGAGCCAAAGCGCTCAGCGGCAGTGAAATCCTCCGATACGAAACGCAAAAGTGTCTTGGCAAAGCCTGCCCTGAATGAGTCAAAGAACTCTGGGCCTAAAAAGAAGGGCAAAAAGCCTGAAGAAAAGGAGGACTTCACGGATTTACGAGGAAGACTTGACAAATTGGAATCCTTAATGGAGAGAATGGTGGATTTTTTGCCTTGTCAATCTGCAACTCGCCCCACCGGGGATTCACCGCCGACAGCATGTACAGCTGCGGCGAACGTGAGATTTCTTGAAGTTGAACATGATGATGATGATTTTGAGCATATTGACACTGGAAATATGGGCCAATGCCCTAATTCATATGACATTGGCAGCATGGATGAGGGTGATGTCAACGAAACTGTTGCACCAGGTTTAGACCAGGAGAATATGGACAAAGTTCCTGCCCTGGCTCAGAAATTTGCTATCCCCACTGGGGTAGGTGGCGCGATCCACAATGATTTAGCAAAGTCTGCCATGTACCTCATGTCCAACCAGCTAGAGGAAAATGTGTTGGAGGAAGCTGGAGGGAAATACCCTCCTCCAAGCAATTGTACTCCACTGTGTTGCCCCAAAGTGAATGCAGCAATATGGGAAAACCTATCCTCGCAAACAAGAAGCCGTGATTTGAAACTGCAAAGAATCCAAAAGCCCTTGACAAGGGGTCTCACAGCTTTTATTCAAACTCTGTCCCCCGATAGCCTATCAGAGACACAACAGGATGCATTGGCATTGCTGTGTAACACAAACTTTGAAATCAACTGCTTACGCAAAGATCAGATTAAGCCAGACTTAAATGCCAAGTACTCACATCTATGCAAACCTGCCACACCAGTGAGTCAGTACTTATTTGGCGATGACTTAACAAAGAGAGTCAAAGATCTTACAGAACAACAAAAAGCTGCATCTGGCGTGGTGCGTGGACAACGTACACCCCGCCCCCAGTACCATCCGTACAGGACGCAAGCGTCCAGCACTTTTCAATACCGCAGACAAGGATGGAACCGTGCCACCGGCACATCACAAACTTTTCCAAGTAGCAGGCCCGCAAGTGGGAACTACAACAGGCCCTTTTTAGGCCAGCGAACCCAACGAGGCAGACCTTACAGAGCTCCGCCTCACACCCAGACGATGAGCATGGGGAAACAAACCCAATCCTTCCAGCGGCCACAGGCCGCAAGGAGGAAATAGCTACACCATTACCCAAAGAGGTAAGTAGCACATATGAATATTTTGAGAATGTTAAGATTAATGCTCCTTCTACTTCATGTACATTACAACAAGAATGCATCTCAAATGTGCCTGTTGGTGGTCGATTGATTTATTTCTATCGTAGATGGCGTGAATTAACGTCAGATCTTTTTCTGCTATCAGCAGTGCGAGGCTATGAGATCGAATTTGATTATTCGAAAGGGGTTCCCTCAAGAAATAAGCCCCTCTATGGTTACAAAAAGAGCCCTTTAGAAATAAATCAGATTACTAAAGAAATCTTGGCTCTACAAGCAAAAAACGTAATAGAACCTTGCTCATTTGAAGAGGGAGAATTCCTCTCAAACATCTTCACGAGACCCAAGAAAGATGGGGGTACTCGTATGATCTTAGACTTATCAGAGCTTAATAAAAGTCTGAACGTACAACACTTTAAGATGGATAACATCCACACTGCCAAGCACTTGATTTCTCCGCACTGTTATCTTGCATCAATCGACCTCCAAGATGCTTATTACTCCATTCCAGTAGACCCAAATAGTAGAAAATACTTGAGGTTCATGTGGCAGGGTGAGCGCTGGCAATTTGCAGCCTTACCTAATGGGCTCAGCACAGCCCCCAGAAAGGTTCACGAAATTGCTGAAGCCAGTCTTTGCCGAACTGCGACAAGCAGGTCATACAGTCATAGGATATTTGGACGACACCATAATTATTGGTGAGACAAAAGAGAAGCTTAAAGAGAGTGTGAGTGCAACAACCAAGATCCTCTCAGAATTAGGATTCCTCATTCACACTAAAAAATCAGTGCTCATCCCAACACGTGAACTAGCCTTGCTTGGCTTCATTCTTAACACTGAGAGTATGATTGTTAAATTGCCTCAAACAAAGGCACAAGAAGTGAAAGATATATGCCGTGAATTAATGGGCACGTACCTTCCATCAATACGAATGGTAGCACGAGTGATTGGGAAGGTCATAGCTACTTTCCCTGCGGTTGAGTATGGCCCCTTATACTATAGATCAATGGAAAGGGACAAAATTGCAGCCCTCAGACAAAACAGGGGCCATTTTGACAGAAAGATGAAGTTGTCCCTTGAGGCAAAAGAGGAGTTAAAGTGGTGGATGAACAATGTTTCTATGGCCTCCTCCCCAATTGTTAGGAAAAAACCTGACTTAGAATTGCACACAGATGCCAGTGGCCTTGGATGGGGAGCTACTGACCTCCAGAAGCAAACAGGGGGTCGATGGAATGAATTTGAGGCAGAAAGGGCAAGAAACAATGAAATAAATTTCCTGGAAACCCTAGCCGCTGGGTTGGGGATAAAATCCTTTTGCATGAATAAGCGTAACGTTCATGTGATGGTAAGAATAGATAATACCACTGCAGTGGCTTATTTAAATCACATGGGAGGTTGCAAGTCCACAATGTGTGACAAGATGTCAAGAAAAATTTGGCAGTGGTGTATTTCTCGAAATATTTGGGTCTCTGCAGCCCATGTACCTGGTCGGCTCAATACTATAGCAGATGAAAGATCCAGGAAATTTAATGATCGAACAGAATGGAAACTGAACAGACAAGTGTTTGATAGAATAGTTTCCCACTTTGGTGTACCAGAAATAGACCTGTTCGCCTCAAGACTAAATGCTCAAGTAGAGAAATATGTCACTTGGCACCCAGACCCTGGGGCTTTTGCAGTTGACGCATTTACGCTAGATTGGAAACCTTTTGCATTCTATGCATTCCCACCGTTCTGTATGATCCCCAAATGCTTGCAAAAAATCAGAGAGGATAAAGCTAGAGGGTTACTTCTGGTCCCTAATTGGCCCACTCAGGCGTGGTTCCCTCAGTTGGTTAGCATGATGGAAGGAGAGCCATTGTTTATCCAGAGGCAAGAAGATTTGCTACTCCTTCCTGTGTTAAACACCACCCACCCTCTTAATGCTAATATTGACCTCCTATGTTGCAGGTTATGCGGCAACACTTTGAGAATCGGGGACTAAGCAGACGAACAGTGGATATCATTACAGCTTCATGGAGAGCATCAACCTGCAAGCAGTACCAAGTTTACATCACACAGTGGCGAAGATTTTGCCACAGCAGGAATACGAGTTACCTCCAAGCCGAGGTGGAAACGGTACTAGAATTCCTTAGTAGTTTATTTCATGACAGGAACCTTAGCTACAGTGCGATCAATACAGCTCGTAGCGCTTTATCCACTTTTCTGATTCTCGTTGACAGTAATCAGACAATGAGTACTCACCCACTTATAACAAGACTGATGAGAGGTGTTTTTCAACTCAGACCTGTCTTACCTAGATATACAGAAATATGGAATATTAGTCCAGTCCTCAATTTTCTAAGAAAATTGTCTCCAGTAAACTCCTTAAACCTCAGAGATTTAACACTCAAAGTATGTATGCTAATGGCTCTTGTATCGGCACAGAGAGTGCAAACCTTGCATATATTGAAGACTAACAAGATGACCCTAAAAGGGGGCTTTGTGGTTTTTCATTTGGATGAACACTTGAAGCAAAGCAAACCAGGAAATACCAATTTTAAGTTTAAATTGGAAGCATATCCTCCTGATAGAAGATTGTGTATTGTAAAATATGTGAAAAATTATGTCCAGCGCACAGGACTACTTCGTGGGAATGAGAACTCGTTCTTTGTAAGTTACACCAGACCTCATAATAGAGTAACAACTCAAACCTTATCTCGCTGGATCAAGACCTGCTTGCAAAGAGCAGGTGTGGATACAAACGTTTATAAGGCTCATTCAACGCGGGCAGCATCAACTTCAGCAGCTGCCAAGGCAGCACTTCCAATGGACCAGATCCTAGCCCGAGCAGGATGGTCTTCAGAGAAAACGTTCAGGAAGTTCTACAGGAAACCTTTTGAAAACAAGAGAAACTTTACCCAGGCAGTCTTACAAGATAGCACACTGCTTTAAGAACTGCATCAGAAGGCTTTTCAATAGAACTGGCATTAAGAGACCAGCTGTCTAATTAATAGAACTGGGATTAAGAAACCAGATGGCTAGAATAAGCTAGATACAGAAACGAACAATGTTTTTGCAACATTATGACGTCTTATATTTGGACGTGTTGTATGTGAAATGTTTTGCCACATGTATGAACAGACTACAATAACTGTCAAATATGGTGAGTCATTGATTAGAAGCATCCAATTCAATCTGCATAATCAGTGTTCACTTTCCATACATGTTGGTTGTTCCAAATGTGGCTACTATGCTTCAAAATCTCATGTAATTTCGAACGACGAAATATGAAATAAAATAGTAAGATTAAACGAGAACTTACCGTTTGAAGTTTGATCTTTATTTTATGAATATTTAGGAGGAAGTTATTACATGCCCTCCTCACCCACCCAAACTTCAAACTTAAGTGTAAGTTCCTGTTCCTTACTACTGAGAGTAACCACATTTGTAGCTTTGAATATTGACTGCGCATGCGCGACGGGATCTCATGTAATAACTTCCTCCTAAATATTCATAAAATAAAGATCAAACTTCAAACGGTAAGTTCTCGTTTAATCTTACTATCAACTATCAACTACCAACTATGATCTTCATGATTTCAGAACTGTACAATCTACCTCATCAATTAATCTGACAAATATTGGAATAATCAAGCGAAGAAACTTCTTTAAAAGACTTACTGGTGTGAAATTGAATGTAGACTATGCTGTTATCGAAATTTGCTAAAACGTTTTGACAAATATATATATTTCTTCTAAATCTTTGTAAGCCAATTTTTTGGGTGCGTGACTATGGGTGTGTGTATCTGATTTCTTTGTGTACTTTTGTTGGGGGGATATTACTGCATTTTTATTGTGTTGGGGGGGGGGGTGTTTATTTTGGGGGGATAATGTCGTAATACTAATACTAATAGACCATTCCTTACACAGACCTACCTTAATCAAAGAGGTACCACGAATCCGGCGGGCCATCGAAGACCTCAAACTTCCTCCTCCTGAAGTCACATCGGGCTCAGATTCCGATTCCGAACTCTCATCTCCGCTACTCGAACCCTCGTCAGTATAAGTAGGAGACTGGGGCCTGACTGAGTCATTGTCGCTCGATTCATAATCATCATCATCATCATCATCATCATCAGATGGGGTTTGCTTCCATGTTACAGGGATGTTGAAGGGGCTCGCACGCCGCTCCACCATGTTTCAAGTCCTCTAGTCTGGATCAGCAATTCAATTTCCAGTAAAAAGCGAAATAAAAAGTTACATGTAGGTTTACAATAAAACCGAAAAGTTATGGAATATCAAAACAACTGACAAAAAAGCGATCAACTAAAGACCTACGAAATCTTTCTTTTTTATTTATGGGTTTATAGAAAGAATACAGCAGACTGGGTGGCATTTTATTTGTATCGCAGGAACGGCATCATTTTCTTGATAAGGATTGGAACGTTTCATGTAGGACGAACAATTTACTTCTTTTTTTCTCCCACGGAAAAATTGGGGAACACCAATCCCCCTTTCCGGTCCTATCGGGGGGTGGGGAGGGGGGTTCCGACTTTACCAGCCTCCTACGTTGTAATGCAATTTCATATGGAACTCTGTTATAATTTCGATTTAATTGTTTTCGATCTAGACTTTTCTCCAAATAATAGTCAAGTCACTCAAGGAGTTACTTATACGGGCAGTGGCGTAGACAGGTTCGTACACCTGGGGGGGGGGGGATGACTCAGGGGCGGATCTAGCTTTTTGCTAAGGGGGGGGTTACCAAAATAATGACGATGCAGAGCATCGTCCAAGAGCCGCAAAGCGGCGAGCCGATTTTTTTTGGGGTGTTTATTTGAACCCCGTAAGCGATGTTTTCCTGGCATCTATTAACACAATGGAGACCATAAAAAGCAGTGCATGATAACGTCTTTTTAAATCAAGTAACAGTTAAATACACAGTTATATCCAGAGGTATCATGTGTTTGGTTAAGTTACCAGATGAGTTGAATATCTTCTCACAATATTTGCACTTGAAAGGGTTTCTCTCCAGCGTGCGTTCTTTTTTCTTTCTTTTTTTCTTTCTTTTTTTCTTTTTTTTTTCCTTTTTTTTTTTGTTTGTTTTTTGGGCCGCCCAAGGGGGGTTTAAACCCCCTAAACCCCCGCCCCCCCCCCCCCGTAGATCCGCGCCTGTTTAAACTTGTGGTTATCTTGTGGTTTCCAAACCACAAGATAACCACAAAATACTTGTAAGATTTTCTTTTTTTTACCGTCTGAATTGGCTTTCACCGTGTGAATGCGGCTAATAACAATAAACACAATTACAATAATGATGAGGATTATTATTATCATCATCATAATTATTATTATTATTAATATTATAATTGTTATCATTATTATTATTACTATTATTATCATCATTATGACTTATTAAGTAAGCAAATATCATTCCCCAAAACCTGGAGGGGATGATTGTACATGCCATCCCCCCCCCCCCTTGTGAGGTGGGGGGATGCATCCCCCTCATCCCCCCCCCCCCCCCCCCCCCGTTGTCTACGCCCCTGTATACGGGGAACCAGAAAGTAGAAGAAGAGAGAAAGAGAGACAGAGAGAACGAAACATAGCGGGAATTTAAGTTTGAAAATTGAATTGAAAAATAGGAAAGTTATGAATTTTCGAACTTCTAATCTGTGAAACACAAATTTCATCACTGTGACATGCGATCTCCTCTTCAATTTGCCCTGTACAGAAATTAAATGTCATGAACTTTCGTTTTCTTAGTTATTGATGACAACAGAATAGACTTGTTTCTAACAGGGGTTATGTAAAAACATATTCGCAATAATTATATTTAGGTTGAATTATTATTACAAAATGCGGTCATTCCGACCCCGAAGTGGGGGGGGGGGGGGGGGGGTGTTAGATGTTTTAAAACTTAGAATCTAAGCCCGAGTTAGCTGATGATGATAATCAACGTTATTTATGGAGCGGATACAGCCGCACTCAATCAGTAATACTAATTATTTGATTGATTGATTGATTGGTTTTATTCGCCAAACCTCAAACATACAACAATAAAAGAGTAATAGATCAACATTAAGTTAGCTTGAACAAGATAACCCATAAAAGCTAGAGTCTAGAGAGCTTTTTTCCAGCGGGGTCACCCCGACATTACATGTACACAAATTAATAAGGCCATGTAAAATTGATTACATGTTGATCGTCCGGATTTTTTTTAAAAGAGGAGGAGGGTGTAGATCTACCATGTTATTTGACATTTGATATTTCAAAATGGCCGCTCAAAATGGCCGCTCGGTACATTTTCCCTGACAGTCGAGGCTATTTTTTTTCAAGATGGCCGCCGACAATTTTTTTTTTTTAAATCAGAAATAGAGCCATTTTAGCAGTGTTTTTTTTTCTTTCAAAAAAAAAAAAAATCAAAAAAAAATTCAAAAAAAATTCAAAAAAAAAAAAAATAACAAATAACAAATAGATCTAGGCCTAACAAAAAATAGGAGGCGGCCCCCAAAAAGGAAGCGGGCGGGGACGATCAACATGAAATCAATTTTACATGGCCTAGACTCTAGATCTAGATCTAAGTTAAAATCGTATAGAGGTCTAGACCCTACCCTAGGCCCCTATTTACAGACAGATAGATCTAGATCTAAGAACAAAAAATATTAAAGATAAGAACGATGATAATAATAACACAATATTAAACTGATGATAGAAACGATAATAAGTACAAGAATAACAAGCAGATAGAGAAAAGAAGAAGAAGAAAAAAAGGAAGAAGAAGAAGAAGAAGAAGAAGAAAAGAAGGAAGAAGAAGAAGAACAGGAAGAAGAAGAAATAGAAGAAGGAGAAGAGGAAAAAGAGGAGGAAGAAGAGAAAAATAACGATGAACAGGTTGAATTTCTATATAGATCTAACGTACAAATCATAAGTATTAGGCCTAGACCTAGGCTAGGTCTAGGCCATAAGGCTAGATTCTAACTTGTTATAAAAAATTAAAAAGTATGAACCGGCAGAGAAAAGAAAAGTGTTCTGTATTCAGGCTATTTCAATCAAACATGTGATTCGCTTCTCTCCTCTGACTCTCATACAAAGTTTGCAAGGCAGGATATCATACAATCATTTAGTACCACTTTTTACTTACAATTTTGAGAAAATCTGCTCTCAAATTGAAAATTTTCAGACCCTTAATGGCCTTATGTTATGATCAGTAAGTTGATCATTTTTCGGAACGGACGCAAAATATTGCAAAATTTGCCGATCTTTTGTCAATATTTTCACAATTTCGTACCCAATTCCAAAGAAAATTTCACCTCCGGGTAATTTTATGTTCCTCTTTCCATTGGTGATATCAGATTTTCGTAATTTCACTGATTTTTTGAGATAGCGAACTTAGGTCACGCGCGAACTTTGGTCACACCACCATACGTATTCTACCGGGCCGGCAGCTCAGCTAGCGCAGCAGCCATATGAAGAGCGCATGCATTCAACCGGCCGAGTTTCTCCTGCGCGTAAAACGCGCTTAAGGCGCTAACTAATGATGACAAGCCCTAGTATCATCATCTAGACCTAGTATGAAGGGGTGACCAAAGTTCGCGGACATTTTAGAACATATTACAAAATGTGATATTCGAACTACGATTTCTCATATTCTACACAAATTTATTGATTTCAATTATTACCAAAGGGACGGCGAAGTTTTTAACTACAGATTAGTTCAACTAGAAAATTTTATCGTCGAAGGATTTCGGAGATATCGCGATCTAAAAATTCGATGTCCGATCGTTCGTGCGCGCTGCATCTAAAAAAGTCATAAAAACAACGAGACCTAACTTCACGCACGGGGGTTTACAGTTGATTTATCAAAAAGTGTGATCCATCAAAAACAAGGTAATATCATAATTTGCAAGGCAAGATATCATACAATCAGTTAGTACCACTGTTTACCTACAATTTTGAGGAAATCTGCTCTCAAATTGAAGATTTTCAGACCCTTATCGGTAAGTTGATCATTTTTCGGAACGGACGCAAAATATTGCAAAATTTGCCGATCTTTTGTCAATATTTTCACAATTTCGTACCCAATTCCAAAGAAAATTTCACTTCTGGGTAATTTTATGTTCCTCTTTCGATTGGTGATATCAGATTTTCGTAATCTTACTGATTTTTTGAGATAGCGAACTTAGGTCACGCGCGAACTTTGGTCACACCACCATACTAGTAGTAGGGGTCTATACCATACATATTACGTAGATCTATACAATAAAGACAATTAAGATTAAGATGAACTTGGGTTAATTTTTTCCCGTCACCCTAATTCCTGAGTTGTTGTTGGGTAAGTTTTCGACAGCTTTCAATATTCCGAATAATCTCAAATTTACTCACCGAACACAGCTCTGACAGAGGGTTAAGTTCCGTACGCCGTACGTGTCGCTTAATTTAGAAATAAACCAATCTCTAGCTAGCTAGATAGCGCGCGCTATATAGCAGCGGATAGCTCGTCTATATCGATATGCGATCGATCGATCGTGCGGGCGTCGTACGTAATTAATTACGCGATCAGCTGATTCTTATTTCAGTGACATGCCCCGAGAGATGGCACCAGAGGCGGTTCTCCCGGGGGGCAGGGGGGCACAGTGCCCCCCCCCCCCACTTTTTCAGATACCCCAAAAGTGCCCCTTTTTACATAGGAAAAGTGCCCCTTTTATTTTGTAAGAAGTGCCCCTTTTACATAGGAAAGGTGCCCCTTTTACTTTGACAAGTGCCCCTATTACTTAGTAAAAGTGCCCCTTCCCCCTTTTCACCTCTGACGAGTGCCCTTTTTATTTTTGACACGTGCCCCTTTTCCTTCGACATGTTCCCATTTTCCTTTGCAATAAGTGTCCATTTTCCATTCTCATAAATCTTGAAATTATCTTGAATAAGTGCCCTTTTTAATCTTTAGTAAGTGCCTCTTTTCAGGTACGAGAAGTGCCCCGTTTCACTTTTAATAAGTGCCCCCTTCACGTCTGATAATTGCCCTATTTAAAACTGAGAGGTACTCCTTTTACTTTGACAAATTCCCCTTTTTTCGTTTGTAAGAAGTGCCCCTTCTCCTTTTAATAACAACCCCTTTTTTAAACTCGGATGAGCACACCTTTCATTTTAACATGTGCCCCTCTTATTTTCTAATAAGTGCTCCTTTTCCTTATGATAAGTGCCCCCATTAAAAAAGAGAGAGCTCCTTCCCCTTCTCATAACTACCCCTTTCCCTTTCTAATAAGTGCCCCTTTTCCTTATGATAAGTGCTCCCATTAAAAAGAAAGAGCTCCTTCCCCTTCTGATAACTACCCCTTTTAAAAATCTGAACGGTGCCTCCTTTTCATTCAACAAATGCACATTTTCCTTTATTATAAGTGCCCCTTTTACATTTTCATAAGTGCCCCTTTTCATATCTGGTCAGTGCCCCTTTTCAACTCTGATAGATCCCCTTTTAATAATGATACGTGCCCCTTTTCCTTTCTAATAAGGGACCTATCCCCTTTTCACCTCTTATAAATGCCCCTATCAAAATCTGATGGGTGCCCCTTTTCCGTCAACAAATGCCTATTTCCCATTTTCGTAAACGCCTCTTTTTCATCACTGGTGAGTGCCTCTTTTCAGGTGAAAAAAATGCCTCATTTTCACCTCTTATAATTATCCTTTGTACTTTGACACGTGCTCCTTTTCTTTTCTAATAAGTGTCTTATCCCTTTCGATAATTGTCCCCTTTTCACGTAATCATTAAACGTGCCCCTTATTTAAAGCGACTAAGAGCAATTTCCCCAAAGTTCGCTCGCTACGCTCGCTCGCATTTAAAGATGATATAACTATGTTACTTATCAAAGGTCTTTTCAGTCTTCCGTTATGAGAATGTGCTTATAACCCCATCACGATTGGCTTTTTTTTCCTCTTTATAAGATGTAATTTTTCGCACTGCGACCTCACAGATCTTTAAAAAATTTTCTCGCTCGCTTCGCTCGCTCGTAAATGCATATTCAGATATCACACCCAACTGTAAAGTATGATGCTTAAGCGATATCTTGTATGATGTATGAAGAGAAACAAATATTGAAATCATCCCTGATAATTTAATCACAATGTAGGGGTATATACCAATGTCTATTTTTTTTTTATATTTTCGCTTTGAGATTTCCCACTGTAGGTGCCCCTTTTTTCCAGAAAGTGCCCTTTTTTGTTGGTGCCCCCCCACTTTGGAAGTCGCTCGTCCGCCCCTGGTTAAGCAATATCTTGTATGGTGAATACAGTGAACCAAAGTATTGAAATCATTCTCGATAATGTAATCACAATGTAGGGGTAATATACCAATGTCTAAAAGATTGTATATTTTCGCGTTGACTCGGAGATTTCCCTGTGTAGGTGCCCTTTTTTTTCTCCAGAAAGTGCCCTTTTTTCTTGGTGCCCCCCCCCCCCCCCCCCCACTTTGGAAGTCGCTCGGCCGCCCCTAGGTTGAGTCCAGAATCTGGCCGATTTAAGTTTAATCTCAACCACACCGTACCAACGAAAATATTCATATATTCAAATATTGATATGCAGCGCAGGATTGGCTAGGTTAGGTTAAAAACTGCTGGCAAGTTGACCACTAGATGGCGCTCTACAATAAACAGTAGTGTCCCTTTAGAGCAAGGGAAATTAAACAGTACCATCAATACAGAGTTTGGCCAACTTCGCTTCACTGGGTCACAGCATCAGTGGCGGATCCAAGGGGGACCCGTTGACATTTGTTTTCGACAATAACTAGTCGGGTGTGAAAGACTATGCCGAACTCGATATGAGTTGGTGCCCTGATTATAGAGCAGACAAATCAGGTAAGCAGATTTACAAAAGTTCGAACAAAATTGGACTGATTGAAGAACATGTGAAATTGTGTAAACTGGTTATGTCTGAGAAATTCTTCTTAGGCCGAATAAGTAATGTTGTTGCCACAACTCCTTCTCATGATCCAGCTATACGAGAAACGGAAGCGTTGACCGTGAAAACGTCACAATCCACAAGAAATTCTTGATTGTGAGTTTAATAAAAATTTAGATTTAATGATTTCATATCTCAAATAGTCACCAACATTTTGTTTATCATTTGTTGTAATTTTCTTTTCAAACTTTCGTCATTCTGCTTCTCTTATTTTAATGCTTTATTCGTACAAGACAGTGAGCTACAGTATTTACAAATTAAGGTTGGACTAAGAAACTATAAATCACAACATCCGGCTGAATCCTGTGTGGAATACAAACCCATTGTTGAGTGGGAATGTGGGATATGAGGCCGGCGTACTTTTTTTGTGGAGAAAATGAAAATGGGGCTCTAAATTCGGTAGCGCGTGCACAAATAAGTCACCAGGGGGGCATGTTATAATCATGCGAATCATGAATGTTTATGCATGCAAGATGCATTATGATGGATAATGTTGATGAAGATCGACTGGGGGGGGGGGGAATTACGATGCTAATTAATATTAATGATGACTTATGATGGTAATAACAATGATGATGATGGTGATAACAATAATGATGATGATAGTGATGACGTTGATGATGACGATGATAAATATGATGTTTAACGTTTTACACAAAAAATTGTTGATTATGGTAAAGATGATGACGGCAATAATCACTATGAACATGACGGACAAAGAAAGCGGACAAAATATACAGTTCCTCAGGTAGATAAAGGAACATCCCTTCACTGCTATTATGTTAAAAGGTGAATATGCATGTGACACCTGTTCTACACATTCTAACATAATAGCAGTGAAGGGATGTCTACCTGAGGAACTGTATTATTTTGTCCGCTTTCTTTGTCAGTCATGTTCATAGTGAATTTAAGACTGATGATAATTGATGATGACATTAGGCCTATAGAGATTAAAACTAAGAATTAAAGATTTCAAACTTTTGAATAAATATCATTAATGTGCGGTCATATAGTCATTATCTATAAATGTAGTATATAACCGGGTTAAAATGAATGTTAAGACAAAATTGATGTATTCAAAGACGAAAATATTCAGCTAGGGAAAGTGAACCAACAGGGAAACAAAATAAGCGAAGAAAAAGAAAAGCAAACCAAACAAGAAAAATGTTGATAGGCCTAATCATAAAGCACTTTGATTATAGTAGTGGTAGTATTTATATTACTTTTACTAACATATATTACTAATACTACTACTACTACCAGGGGCGGCGATTTCTTTTCATCTGGGGGGACGAAATGTGAGGGACGAGGAAGCAGTGGCGTAATGAGCAAAAACGTTGGGGGGTAGAAAAAAACGCATTACCACCACTCTCACATGTTACGCAGGCCCTGGCAACGTTTTTTTCAAATTTGGGAGGGGGGCTAAGTATTTACGA
Source organism: Strongylocentrotus droebachiensis (assembly GCA_035222895.1). Taxonomy (NCBI): domain Eukaryota; kingdom Metazoa; phylum Echinodermata; class Echinoidea; order Camarodonta; family Strongylocentrotidae; genus Strongylocentrotus; species Strongylocentrotus droebachiensis. The sequence continues at coordinate 75,456 of JAVYIG010002411.1, forward strand.
TCAGGTAGAGCAAAGCGAGCGGAGCAATGGAGCGTAAATTGGCGTAGGGTCCAGGGACAAAGCCCTGGCGGGGGTCAAGGGGCGGAGCCCCATGAAACTTAGGGGTTTTAGGCATCTAATTAAGGTTAGATGAGCATCAAGGGGGCGGAGCCCCCGGAAGGTTAGGGGGTTTTAGGCATTAAATTAAGGTGAGATGAGCATCCATGGGGGCAGAGCCCCCGGAAGTTCAGGGGTTTTAGGCATTTAATTACGGTCAGAGTAGCATATTTTGATACCTTATTTGTGACTTGCACTTACATACAGGTCACTAATTGGAGTGGGGTACAGGGGGCGGAGCCTCCAGAAGCTCAGGCAGGGGTGTCGATTTGTATCCGTGGTTGGGGGGGGGGGATGATAGGTGCCAAAATATTTTCGGCAATGGATCAAAGCAACCAAGAGGTAGAAGCGTGTGGCAGGTTGCACCCCTCCCTTCCAAGTTATAAACTTTTTCAAGAGAACATTTCAGAGCTTGAGCTTGCTACCTGGGTTATTATCATCTCAAGCGCGTAGCCAGAATTTTATTTTAGGGGGCGGTGGGTGCAGGGAGGGGTTTTCCCCTCCCGCGCAAAGCGCGGAAGCTTTGATGTTTCATTAAATTATTAGAGAAAGAAGACGATTCGTTGTACCGTTCTCGACTCTTAATCTTTGTCTGAATTTAGTCCCCCCCCCCCCACACCCCCCCCCCTTCCCGCGCAAAGCGCGGAAGCTTTGATGTTACATTACATTATTAGAGAAATAAGACAATTCGTTGTACCGTTCTCGACTCTTAATCCTTGTTAAAATCAAGTTCCCCTTCCTCCGCGCGTAGCGCGGAAGCTCTGACGTTTCATTAAATTATTAAAGAAAGAAGACGATCCGTTGTACCATTCTCGACTCTTAATCCTTGTCTGAATTCAGCACCCTCCCCCCTCCCGCGCGAAACGCGGAAACTTTGACGTTTCATTACATTTTTAGAGAAAGAAGCAGTTCGTTGTACCGTTCTCGACTCTTAATCCTTGTTAAAATCAGGTTCCCCTTCCTCCGCGCGTAGCGCGGAAGCTCTGACGTTTCATGAAATTATTAAAGAAAGAAGATGATCCGTTGTACCATTCTCGACTCTTAATCCTTGTCTGAATTCAGCCCCCCCCCCCCTCCCGCGCGAACCTCCCTTACGACTCTTAATCCTTCTCTAAATTCAGTTTCTTTTGACGTTTCATTGAATTATTAAAGAAAGAAAGAAGACGATTCTTTGTACCATTCTTGACTCTTAATCCTCGTCTGAATTTAGTCCCCCCCCCCCCCCTTTTCGCGCGAAGCGCGGGAGCTTTGACGTTTCATTTAATTATTAGAGAAACAAGACGATTTGTTGTAACGTTCTCGACTCTTAATCCCTTTTCTTCCTACGTCCTCTTCCTTTCTTGTTTCTCTCTCTCTCTCTCTTTTTTTGTGGGGGGGCGACAGCCCCCGGGCCCCCTGGATACGCCCCTGTATTCTCTCATTATCTCTCTTTCCCACTCTCTACTTCTTTTTTGCACTTTTGCGCTTTGCGCTTAACATTTAGCTCGTTGTTTTTTTAACGCTGCGGCTTTGCATTATTTTGGCGCACTGCATTTCTATGATGTTGTTGAGTGAATAAATTTATCAATTCCTGCTGAAACCCGGGGCTGAAACCTTATGAGCGAGAATTCAATTTATTCTTGTCTCATACACGGTTGTCTCATTTACTTCGTTTTCTATTGATATATGTATGTATTATGAAAATGAGATAGCAAAATGTGTATATTGATGGTCATCTTGTGAGCAATAACCATAAACTACTCTCATCGGGCTCTCATCAATTTTTCTCTTCATTTTTTGTTTTGTTGTGATGGTGAAATATTGGGGGGGGGATGATTGTACAGGCCATCCCCCCCCCCCCCCACCTGAAATATTGGGGGGATATCCCCCCCCCCCCCCATCCCCCCCCCCGGGATCAACACCCATGAGCTCAGGGGTTTTAGGCATGTAATTACGATGCAGATGAACATCCAGGGACCGCCTTAGGGCATTTAATTGGTGGGGTCCAGGAGGCAGAGCCCCCGGAAGCTCAGGGAAAAATGCCATTTCAGCAACATTTGTAAATCACTGGTATCGAATTAGAAATAAACCACGTTTGAATTAATTTTTTTGAGGGGGAACTTCCCCCAAGCTCCCCCCCCCCCCCCCCCCCATCTATACGCAAGTGCGAGGGAGCATAGTGAATGAGAGGGGTGAAGGTGACGGAAATGACTATCCTCTCACAGGTTTTGAAGTTTTAGTTGTATTAAAAAACTACATTCCTTAGCAAAACTATAGTATAAAAACAAGCAATATACTTTTTTCACACTTCACTTTTCTCGGTATTTACTTATACATTTTGAAGGATATTATGCGAGGGAGCGTAGCTGCCGAGTGAGAAAATGTTTGCATTTTTATTTGTCTAAACGCTACACTCTTGGGCCCTCGTGTGTGTTGCAATCTTTAGTCAGTATTTGCTATACATTTTTGTTTGCACTTTTTTCAAATTTTGAGGGTCTGGTTATTTTGAGAAATGTTTTTCGTCCCCCCGGGATCGCCGCCCCTGACTACTACTACTCCTACTAGAAGTAGTAGTAATAATGACGATGATATGGTAATGATGATAATGATAAAAACAATAATAATAACGTAAATAGTATCAGTAATAATATTAAAAATAAAAAATAACTGCAATTAATATTGAATGGCCCAATATAGGAATAAATACGAAAGCAGTATTACAAAAGAGGAAAAGAAGAACTTCGACTTATAACCTCAAAATGGTATTGAGGAGATTATTGTATTATTATTCAGTGAATTCTAGGGATTTTACAGAAGATTTTAGCTGTTAATCCTGCGCTTTATTCGTCAGAAGATTTCTGTTCATATTGTACATGTAATAATTGCAAGTATGATACAGTATAGTTCTTTGAATTATGAATCATAGTATTCGTATCCCACAATACAATACGTATCACTATTACATCCGGGACATCGACATTTGTCATATCTGCGCATGCGCTGTTTGCGCAATTCATCTGAAACGAATCTGTGTATTTCCCTGCGATCATCACGGAGAATTTAGTTGTAAGTACCACTAACTCTATCCCCTTTCTAAACCTATTTATCGATTCCTAATAATATATTGACCAAATCATATTTCCGATGTATAAGATTTCGGGAGTCATTGAATTATCGAATTTAGTGGAAGCTCTAATGGAGAAATTACTTGCGAAAACGGTGTTGCACAGTTTATTTTGGGCGTCCCTCCATTGAGTTTACATGTAGCGCATATTGTTTGACTGTGTCACAGTGAGAATGAATGAGTCAATACGTTTTGTAGTTCGTACGCAATCCATTTGCTGTTGCATGCCAGTGTTGGATGACTGATGAAGAAAAGTTAACCCAACAAGTTACATGTAACGGTCGTTATACCTCCCTTCCGAATGGTGAATAAGCTTTAATAGAGTCAAGGACTTAGTTTGGCCTAGGCAGTCTTTTATATGGATACCCTATCTTGATCTTGGTGAGCAACACAATAAATAATGGCCAATTCCTGAGATGAACTGTCATTAAATTTTAGTGTCAGTTGTGCAGATGATGATGCCTAAGTTGATGAGTTGATGAACAATGAGAGTGACAATTATCAGTAGGGCCTAGGGGAGCTTGTCCGAGAATAAGGATCGTCCCCATAAATGGGAACGAAGATCATCTTTGTAAATGCGGACAGACGCATCCTAAAAAATAAAAGTAGACGGTGAACTGGGGGTATATTATTACGCAGAGTCCGTTTTTTGCATCAGGCTCGGGAACCCTAGATCTATAGGCTACACCCGCAGATCGCCAAAGAAAAAATATGGACGATCCTTATTTTATTAGGATGCGATTTGTCCGCATTTACGAGTGTGAAAGTTCTGTGTGTGTTTGGGGTTCCTTTGCATGAAGGGGATTTGGCAGTAGAGACGCACGGCCAGGAATGGTAGACTGTCTCTAATGTCAGAATCAGATACTTTTGTAAAGATTTGTTGTAGCCTATTGGGATACCAATTTCCATTATTTACTTCAGATATGATGCAGCGTAACTGCAATTTATATAATTTTTAAGATGACATAAAGTGTAAGAATGCTTTTCATTTCAGTATCTTGATTTCATTTCGTTTATTTCCATTTCCAACAAAAATAAAATATGATACATGGGATGTTGCGTCCAATTGCCATACATTCATACGAAGAAAACAAATCTGTGGTAGGTTTTTTGAGATGGTTGACCATGTCATAGTCGAACGAGCATTAAGATGTACAGTACAAAGTTTGAAATGCAAATTTATTTTGTTATTATGACCATATTAATTGAGTGCGGGTCAGGTTTAAAATTGGACGTAAAATGAGACCCATTACTGGACATTGTGGTTGTGCCATTTGAGTTGATTTTGTGTATTCTGTACATAGATTAGAAGTTTCTTTCCATTTCTGCATGCAAGCTTCAAGCTAATTAAGATAGAGTTAATTAAACACCTGTAGTTTCTTCTGTGCATCGTCAGTGTTGAGATTTCATTACAGATATTATTAATTTTCATTACCGGTAGTTTTTGTGCGTGCTAGTTATTATTTTTTGATGAAGCATATTTTCTCATACTTTTAAATATGAGAAACTGTTTTTTTATTTTTTTTATTTGACCTACAAGTATATGACTGTATGACTACGTATTCTACTTTGTTATCATTTTATAGTTTTACCATTATAAAGAAGTGTAAAATAGCGTAACGAAATTGCAATCAGAGACACAATTTTTCATTCTAGTCAGAGTCAAAAGGATGTCAACTCTTTGTGAAAAGATACCCTATATGGGAAACTCGCTTCTGGCTCCAAAAAGATTGTTTTTAAAAGAATAGTTGAGATGTAAAACTATGAAATGTTGGTTGATCATCATTTTCATTCTTACCACTGCAGTGTTTTACATAGACTGCGAAGCAGTCATATTGAGATTACAACTGTTCGTTGCGAGCCGTCTTGCTGTCGTTCTTCTATTACCCGAGCTTCTGTTTCTCTTCTATCAAATCACCATGTCGACCTTCGATGACCCAGCTGAGGTAAGGCCTGTTCACGTTTGACACCTTTTCTGTAAACGTGTACTATTTTATTATTTTTTTAAATATACAGTCAATTCTATTTAAATGAAATTTATTTTCTTCCATTCAATTTGACAACATTTTGACATCTGTTCAAACAATACAATTTATACGTAGGAACATAAATACAATTAAAGAACTTGGATTGCAAGGAAGAAGGTGTGAACCCTGATAAGCAAAGCTTGTATTGGGTACGCCTAAGTACAGCATTATAAATAGAAGAAATGAAGAAAGGGATAGGCAAGGAGGAGAGGAGGATAGAGAGCTTGGAGAATGAAAAAGAAGAGGACTGCAAACATAGTAGCACTGGAGTGTATGACATGCTTAAACAACATACCGGTAATGGCAAGATATAAAGACGGTTGGCTGTTTAAAAAAAAAATTGAGTCAACACACATAAAACCATTGTTGCATAGAAGTATTTTTTTCTTTTATTTATTTCATAAAAGCAAAACTCACACCGATTTTTGTGTGTGATCTGTAAATGAGCTATTATAATCACAGAGAGGTTACTCATCAGAAATGTTTGCACCCCTGGTCCAAGTTGGCCTTTTTGCTCTTGATAGAGGTGGTTTGTGAAGACCAAATCAATTTTACCCACTCTCCTACTTCCACTCTGGAACTTTGTGGAAAAAAAATTGTTTACAAAAGTACTATAAGTATTGATATTGTCATAATCATGGTTTTTAGGAGAAGTACAATCCATGCCCCTCCAAGGAAGTCAATATTTTGTTCTTATTCTCTTTCTACAGTGCCCACTATGCATGGAACCTTTGGAATTGGATGATGTCAATTTCTTCCCATGCACATGTGGTTATCAGGTAAGACGGTCTTATGAGATCTTAAAGCCCCACTGCACTACTTTGGCCAGGAGGGATTAGACCTCCCTGCATGGTCACTGACAAGTGGTTATCTCATCAAATCAGCTCTCAATTAACATAAGAAAGAGGGGACTATGGGGGGACCAACGGGTACCGCTTAGGCAATCGTTTGCTATATAGAGGCCGCAATTACCTACAAGTAGTGCAGTCCCGCTTTAAAGGAACATGGTATTCAGTATCCAGTGCAGTAGGTCATCATATGCTGACGCCAGACTTGGTGGAAATACCATTAATCAACCATCAAACCTGCAGTCCCATCAAGAAATACCCCCTCCCAATGATATGTCCATCGAGTTTCAAACATATTGTAGGCAAGAATTACGGGGTTAAAAACGTGAGTTGCTAGTAGCTTGCTGTATTCACCTTGCAGTAATATTACCGATGGGTTTATGTCAAAATGTCTGTTTATCCAATGACTGTGTTCATGATATTGAATTCAATGATTGATACAAAAATTAAAGAATAATAACTTGAGCCTGTACTTTAATAACAAGGATGGATCAAATGAAGAATATTTTACTGAATTTCTCTTTAATATATATTTTTTTAATTGTTTTTGTTTTCAGATTTGTCGGTTCTGTTGGCATCGTATTCGTACAGATGAGAATGGTTTATGTCCTGCGTGCAGGAAGGGTTACCCTGAATGCCCTGCAGACTTCAAACCACTCTCAGAGGAACAGTAAGTCCTAAGAAATGATACCAGTCTTTCTGATATTAACGGCTTTAATTCCTTATATGGCACATAAGTATTTTCCTTCTGCTTCATTGCTTTAGTCAATGGATAGATATGCCGCAGCCTTAAGATTATTCAGTTACTTTGAGTGCTAAATTGATCTATACCGGTGTTCAAAGGGTTGTCACCAAACTAATCAAGACGAGAAATAGGTGAATTTGCAAAGCCGTTGTGTTGCACCTAGTAATCTTTCCATCTATAGGTGCCAATTGTTTTGTGCAAGACTGCTTGTGTGGCGAAGGACCGTCTGTGCAGAGAAGCGAAGAAAGATTAAATCTCAACTAAAAAGGCTTCATGCAAACATAAAGGAACATTTAAATTACTGAACTGACTTAATTCCTTGGTATCTGCTGTTTGATGCCGCCAACGTAAACGAAAGAGACTTTTTAGAGGTTTTTACATTTGAAAGTTGACTATATACTGTTAATTTCATAGATCAAAGAACACGCAAAGTGAATGTGCAGTTACAATGTAAGTTATTGTGATTCAATATCATTCTGAAATTCCACTGGCTCAGTATAATTTTTTTCTTCCAGATATAACCTTGAAAGTGTCACAAGTAAGAACCTCTTTAAGGAAAATTGAAACATTTTATGCACAATTTTTATTTAATCCAAGCAGCATAGACTGGTTAATCATCTGTACCGAGTTCAATTGTAAATGATCTTCTCTTGATATTTTAGCCCTGACCGTTACGTCTTTTGTAATTTTTTTTGTTAACAGGTTGCATCGGATAAAGAATGAGAAAAGGCAGAAAGACATTCAGCGTAAGCAGAAGATCACAGAAAACAGAAAACATTTAGCCAGTGTAAGGTAAGCTTTATCAAAAACAGTCCGCGATATATTCTAACTTTCAACTCCCGAAACGACGTTCCACAGCAATGTATGTGCTAGCCTTTTGACAAGGCCTCGTGACTCTGGCTAAGCGGCTGAGATGAGTCTAGATACCCGGGGTGAACGCGCGACCGCCACGAGAGCCTTTTGCGATCTAGATATTACTGCTCCGCATGAATTATTCATAGCATTGGATTTATTGACCAATTAGAACGGCCATCCTCCAGTTGGCTTCGTGCGTGATTCGTTCATTATCAAAACATGTAAGAAAAGGTAAAAGACGTAAATACGTTTTGCTCATGAGATGAACATAATGTTGATAGATACAAAATATATCACCAGGGAGGTGTTCAAATTTACTTTTAATGCAAAATTACAATGAAATAGGAAGCATTTGATGACTTATGCTAACAATCATAAGTGAGATAATTGGACTTTCCCTGTATATAAAATGAACCAGTCTCGTTTTCGTTCCATGTATAGGTCAGTGGTCTTAGCCCGTACGTCAGTGTGTGTGTGTGAACTATGAACGTCAGTTCATAGTTAGTAGGTCCATGTTTGTACTATACGTACAGTTTACTCCGTGTGTGTGTGTGATGGATACTATATGCTGACGTAATGCGAGGATACGTTCGGTGATTGGACGCTACTTCTTATTCTTCTGGGATACTCCTCAACGTTCTACCACTTCGGTAGAGAATTCCAGTCGGAAACAAAGGTTAACATAAGAAATCCAAAACCAGATTACCAAAGGCTATCTGGCTGTGATTTTCGCTCTGTCGTTTACTCGGGCTTTCGCGATTAGTCTCTTTTTAGTCGCTCGGCGTCTATCAGACATGTGGCCTTGTTCAAAGGCTATGTATGTGCATGCTCACCTTAGCTGCGAAAGACCAGCTGATCTTGTATTTTCAGTGCACAATGCAGAGATGCCAACAAGTACGATTAAATCGTTTTTAGTACGATATTAAGAGTGAAATACGATAATACGATATCACCTCTTAAAATACAATTTTCAACAACAATTTTTTTTTTTTTAAACCCATAAAAACAGCAGAATCGCATAGAAACATATACAAGTAAACCCCTGCAACCCCCAAAAAAACTTTTCTTTACAACTTTCTCATTAAATTTTTAAGAAAGAGCAAACATTTTACTTGACCGTACTTACCAGTAAACATTTTTTTTTTGTCAAGAGGTTGGCATCTCTGACAATGTCCATTTTTCCAGGCAATGTGCTTATTGAATCATAGCTGCCACCCATTCATTTTTTGAGAAATGAATCCTGTTTTGGGCTTTCTTGCTATTGTTTTGAGCCCTAGATTCCTCTCTATTTCTAGAATATTCTGTGTGAAAAGTATACAAAATAGAATGGGTGGTATTCCGGTAGCGTGTACTAAGTTAGCGCGTACTTAGTTAGTTCACACTTTTATGGAGTGCCTGTTGCAAACTAATTTACCCTGTACAGATTATTTTAATCCTTCAATGAAAAGTGTCCAAAAAATTAATTTTGCAATGAAATGGGAAGAAAAAGATAATATGAGTATGAACTGAATTTCAACCAAGTCTTTGGTAGATTATCTTTGTCATGAATATTGAAGGAGGAAGATGAAACCTAGCATTCCATAGAAGTGTGAACTAAAATTCTTGTTTAGTCTGGACTTAGTCCCGGCTTAACTTATGAGAATACCACCCCATGTTTTCCTAATTTTGCCTTGGGAGACTCTTAATTTTTGCGGTGAAAGTTGGCAGGTGTGTTGAATACATAACCAAGCATAGCTAGACATGACCTGTGCCAGTTATGCATGAAAAAGATATACCGGGTATGCATCTTGATACTTTTTTTGGGGGGCATCTTTATCAATTAGTAACTTAAATTAAAAATTAAAATTTGATACATCGATTTTTCAAATCTAGCAACACCAACAAAACAACAACAAAAAGAGAAAGAAGAAATAGAAGAAGAAAAGAGTATACATGTGAATGATGTGAATCTCCTGTTAGACGAAGTGAAATGAGGGAATAGTTAAGTTTCTGTTGTACTTGGGATATAATAATATCTCTTGAAAGTAGAAATTACCTTCTTATGAAAGCTTCTGATATGTAATGACCTCTCTTTAAGGGGTTCACTCATAATACATTATATTTTATTTATTTGTTCTGCAGAGTTGTTCAGAAGAATCTAGTTTTTGTTGTGGGCCTGTCACAAAGATTAGCAGATACTGAAGTAAGTCATCCCCTCTGCACCATTGATCAGCGTGATTTTGCTTTGCAATAAACGTAGATCTTTCTAATTTTTTTATGTGAATTGGCTCCTTCTTCTCATGCATAATGATTTCATAGTTTTCAGCATCTATTACAATATAAATTAAGAAAATTATCGCTAAATATGTCTTTAGAACCGTTTTTTGGAAGAGTTCATAAATTCAGATGAGGTGGTAGCTAGTTGTTACAAATGTATCATCTCTTAATCTCTCTTACACTGCTTTTGAAGAAAATGCAAGTATTGCCATTTAGATTTTATTTTAAAGAAATCAGACAAATGATTATTTTGGAATGACTGTAGTGTATATTTATGGTCACAAATAACAACAAGACTATGATTCATTTTTGTTTTTCCTGTTTTCCAGATTTTGAAAAAAAATGAATACTTTGGGAAATTTGGCAAGATTCTCAAAGTAGTCATCAACCAGAACACATCGTATGCAGGCAGTCAGTCTCATGTAAGTAAAAAGGGTCAAAGGTTATCTGGAGTTTTGGTAAGGGTTGGTTCACTTATGATGCAGTGAACCGTATTGGTTTGGGGTTCCCATGATCATAAAAAACCTGGAAAGTCGTAGAGAAGAAAAAATTGTGATCTTCCAAAACTCATGGAAGGCCATTGAAATTTATTGTGTGTGGTTATAGCAGCCTTTTTTCAAGTTTGAACTGGCAATTGGCATTCAAGCATTAATATCATCACTAATTTTTACTCTCGTTTAATTTCACAAACATGAAATAGTATATATCATATCGAGCTATTGATTGATTGAAGGATTTTATTGAACATTATCCATTCGCACAGTCCAAAGACTGAATTGCAATGGTTACAACAGTTTACAATGTATATACATGATAAAAGCAATTATGCAATATTTATTAAAACAGTCTAAGCAATCAACATTGAAATTCAAATAAAGGTGATCAAATGGCAACTATTATTAAGTTTGATTAATAAGCAATGAAAATCTTAACTGAAACATTTTCAAAATATACTATTTTCTTTCACTGTACTTTTAATTATGTACTCACATCTTTGTGGCACCTACAGGGGCCGAGTGCTAGTGCGTATGTAACGTATCAGAGGGCGGAGGATTCATTACGAGCAATACAAGCAGTCAACAACGTCCACGTCGATGGCAGGACGTTAAAAGCATCGTTAGGGACCACAAAATACTGCAGTCATTTTCTGAGGAATTCACAATGTCCAAAGCTGGTAAGTGAAGGTTCTAGTTGCTGTTTGATTAGGGAGGTAATTACTTTATACAAGTTAGTTTCAATTGTTTTATTGTTCCACATTTCACCAAAAATATACTTACATATAAAATACAAATTTATACAGGTCATGTGATATGAATGAGCACGTCTCAATGATTCTCAATTTTTATAATAGATTAAGTAGAATGTGAGGAACCTTTTTAATTTGTTTAACTACTTATATAGGGTGGGGTTTCTTTTCTGAGGAATTCACAATGTTCAAAGCTGGAGATTTAAAACTCAATATTCATTATTTCACAAATTGAGTTGAACATACCTTTGGTCTAAGATCACGTTTAACAAGGGATAGTTTAAACCTTGGACTTTTTTTATACCTGAATTTGAACAAACGCTAACGTATACAAGCCAAAAATAAGGTTTACATTTTTGTAGAATATGGGCTTTAAGTTATTGTTTGATGAGAGTGGTCTTTTCTTTGTTCTGAAATGTAATTAAGTGTGATTCATTTTCTTTTAAGGTATATTTCAAAAGATAGTTTTCAAGTCTACAAAGTGCAATTGACACTTTTCACCTAATCATCAACTCATGATTTATTTGTCCTCTTCTAAGTTCTTTGTAAGGACCTGTATGATGATGAGACTGTAATACAACGAAGCCTGTATATAAAGGCCACCCAAGAGAGACAAGAAAGGTTGTCTTTATGGGCAGGTGGTCTTTAAGTACAGGTTCCTTAGGGCATGTATCAATGAGAAACCATTTCCAAGGCATAATGAAAAAATGTGATTTTTATGGACAGGTGGTCACTTAATAAGCGGGTTTTATTGTATATATACAGTGCATCCCAGAAAAAAACAAAACCGAAAATTATTGATGATTTATAATAACTTAATCACAATTATAATTAATAAATGACACATATTTGTAAAGTTTTTTTTCTGGGACCCACTGTATATGCAAAAAAACTTGCCAATACATGTTGATTTAGGACATGCTTCAGTGAGAAACAATTTCCAAGTGGAATACAAAAATTGGTCTATATAGACAGATGGTAGCTGGAGCAGGTCTGTCTTTACATCAACTTTACTAACTTTCAATGTTCTTCTCTCTTTTAGGACTGTATGTATTTACATGAGTTGGGTGACGAGCATGCCAGCTTTACCAAGGAAGATATGCAAATGGGGTAAGGTTAAAATGTTACCTTGGTTTTCAATTTCTCTACTCATTTTTAGTATTTCACTCCTATTCAGACTAGGCATGTTGAGACCATTAATTGCTTGATTAGTTTTTATTTGTGCAACTTTATGGGACGATGCAGTTGCTATCGTATGACCAAAAAAAGAAAGACAATAAAAAAAAAAAAAACATTTGGGTGGCTTCAAGATTTAAAGAATGTAGGTTGCATCAAAGAATCTTGCAGATTTTGGCATTCAAATCTCAACATAGAGAATTTTCTTGAATGTCAACCATATGTTGAAGGGGAGCATTTTTTAAAGTTTGTTCCATTTTCCATGAAATGTAGGTTTGTATACATTTATAGAGATTTAAGAAACTTTAAAAAAGTATTTATTTTGTTTTCTGTTGTTGTTGTTGAATAGCTTTCTCGTTACGGTCAGTGTCTCTATTACTATAAAAATATGATCAACACATTCATTCTTTTTAAATTGTTTTCTTGTAGGAAACATCAAGAATATGAACAGAAGCTAATGCATGACCTCTTAGGGGGTGGTAGCAGCCACAGTCCGGGATCCTCTACCACTACCACACACAACCACACAGTTGCTACCACAGCGTCAACATCAGCAACAACTAACTCATCAAGTGCTGCAAGCAATGCTGCAACGTCATCGTCGTCGGGCGGAGAGAGAACAAGGTCACAGTCAAATACAAGGTGAGGCAATGTGGTTGTGTTCTTATGTTAAAGCCACACTGTACTACGTATAGCTACCTGCGCCCTCTATAACGCAAACAATGCCTAATTGGTGGCCACTGGTCCCCCATGATCCTCTTTTTCTTATGTTAATTGAGAGGTGATTTGATGAGATAACCACCTGTCCAGTGACCTCGCAGGGCGGTCTAATCCCTCCTATAAACTAGTTCAGATAAGGTTGAGTTCTGGGGAGAGGTGAAAAATAATTTGTGAGCATTATCATTGTTTTGATGCAAGCGTGGAAGAACATCAGAGAAAAAATATTCTGTGAAATGCATGGCTCTTCAAATGCCTTTACGTACTTAATATGGCAAGTAACAGCTTAAAATTGAGGCCCGATTTTTATGCCACATGTTTGTGTAGTCCCATGTGCTTGTTGCTTTACCAAGACGTGGCCAAATTTCTTATCATTTTGGTGACTACACACTGATACTTACACGCTACATGATCAACTTATTCTGATCGATTCCACACCGTTTCTCTCCCAATTTTATTTTTAAAGGGTGTTGTAGGGAAAATGTTGTACAAACTGCTGTGAAGTTCCAGCCTGACCACAGTCATACCATTGCACACTGCTAACAATCATAAGCTTTTTTTGTTGCCATTTTGCAGAAAAAAGCAGCCGTCGCCGCCCACCACACAGAAGTCCAACAGTAGAGGGAGCCCTAGCATACCAACTGATTCCTGGCCGTCGTTATTAAGTAAAACCAGCAACGCTGAGGGAGGCGATGATACGACACTAGGGGAAGAATCACACTCTACAGTAAACAGGTCAGGCTTGAAAAAGAATAATTTGAGGGGTCAGTGACACAAAGACGTAACTTCATTTAGGCCATTTTGATAAAAAGTGGTTTATGTGTCACTGAGCACTTGAGCCTTAAAGAGTTAAGTCTATGTTTCAATGGGGTGTTGGATGGAGTTAAGTCTTTGAGTTTCCTGGAAAGCCCTCATTTTTCTGAACATTTTGATATCAAAAACTCATTTTGGCAAAATATGGAGTTACGTGTTTGTGTCAATGAACCCTTGAATTGGGGATCGGTGGGCTTGGGGCGTAGCTAGTTGAGAGAGAGAGAGTTGCGCCACCTGCTGTTTTGTTTTCATTTCATGGAGCTCCAAATAGTTTTCCACGGATTTAAGATTCACGATTCATGTTTTATCGCTACTGTGTACCCAGACATTTGTTTTCCAAATGGTGTTAAATGCAATTTGAACATTGTATTATGTGCTGAGAGTCAGAAGGGTGCTGACACTGTGTGTGAAAGTAAACACTCTTCCAGCTCTCACCAGAGAGGTAAAGGAAAAATTAAATGCTAGATACAACCATTAGTACCTCTATATATAATTGTAATAATAACAATTCATCGTTTTTGTAGAACGCATCACATGTTGGTATAATTACATGTCTCTACCACTTAGAACAAAATACAGAAGGGTTGGAAACATTGCATCGGGTTCATGCAGAGATGCCAACCGTTACGGTTTTAATGCTCTTGTTACGGCGTTCGGTAAACAATCAAAAGGTTACGGGGAAACAATAAATAAAAGTACATTATAGCGAATGCCGCTATTTATACATAGCCTCCGTACACAGCGCTGCAATGTCGCACGCATTCACTCATAAGTTCACTGAATTTGACTACACTGGATAGACACTTTCGCGCACATGGTCCGTCCGCCGCCATCTTGTTTAATTCCGAAACAACACGGCCGCCGTCATTACTGTTTTGATACTAGTATACTACGTGCGGTCGTGCATTTTGGGGGGAGCATGGGGGTGGATGATCGTGCGTGCGGCGCCCGCAATACCAATACAAAGTATAGTAGCGAAGACTTCGGTGATTCAGGAGGCGCATTGCAAGTGCGATGTACGGTGTGTTGTTGTTCATGAACGCCGGGCCTAGCGGCCTGGGCTGGTGTGTCTGTGGTACTGGTGAGTGTACGTGTGCGTGTGTAGGATACGAGTTCTGCCATTTGACTGTGGTTTCGAATTTTCCGTTCGACGCTTGAACGAGGTGTTTTCTTCCTGAATATTATCATGGATTCACTCAAAAGAGCGAGTACCAGAGGAGGAGATCCTTTGACTGCAAACAGATTTTTAAAAACGTTTTTATGCACATCTTTATTTTGGACTTAAAAATGGTAGGTTCGAAATGCAGTAAGAGTGATTGGGTGTTTGTGTACGTTTTCCGCGAAAATTATGCTGCGGTGTCTTGCGTTACGGAAAGACCCCCATTTGTTACGGACAAATGTGGTAAATGTTACTGACAGCCATCCTATAGGGTTGGCATCTCTGTTCATGTGTGAAATTCAACAAAGTGCTTAATAAATTTTCAAATTACTACTGAACTTTTTGTATATTTCTATATCTCTAAGGTACTCTTGCAAGTTATTCCATAAAACAGTGGCTGCAATACAAAAATGATGTTTTCCTGTAAGATCTTGTCATAGTTTTATAAATGAATGATGTCTTATGTTAATGTCAGCGATGAATTGACCTTATTTTTCTTCACAAAACTCCCAAACAGCCATACAATGAGAGAAACACCATCAAGCATAGTGGACACTACAGACCCCCTTCAAAAATCACCTTTCCCTGTTAGATTATGTCATAGTTTTATAAACGAGTGGTGTTTTATATTAATATCAGCAATGAATTGAACCTTTTTTTTTTTCTTCACAAAACTCCCTGACAGCCATACAACAAGAGAAACACCCTCAGACATAGTGGACCCCACAGACCCGCTGCCTACGCTCTTATCGCCCTCAACCAACGGTTTGACGACAGACCTACATGAGACCCTTTCACATCAGAACAACAACGCGGCGCCCCCTATTGATATACCCAACAAGAGAGTGATGACAGAGACGAGTAGTCTGAACGGCACACCTCATGAAGCCTCACCACAGGTCAGTTAGTCTATGCTTTGATTTGATTTGAATTGGTTTCACTTTTCTTCTCTAAATATGGCTTTTTGTTAGTGTGAGGCTCTTTGAAGGTTTTCAAGACTGATGGGGAGACAGCTTGGCCAGGGCAATTGCAGGGAATACTTTATTCCACCTGCAAAGTCGTGTACAGAAAGAGACCGCATAGTCTCTTTCACTGAATACTACTAACTTAAGATTGTTAGATATTGTAGTTCATTAACAAATATATTCATAGATTTTCATTCTTGTTGTTAAATGAGAATATAGAGGAAAGCTATCAAGGCAAAATGTTTTTGATTAATCTCACAATTGGCTTGAAACTCTATTCCATTTAATTTCTTACGTTTTTCATGTTTTTATGAATTAAAGTTTTCAGCGGGAACAGTATTCAGGTTAAACAAATAAAAATAACATGTGAATCGGGTAATGACATCTTCTTTACCGAGAGAGTGAAGGTTTCCATTCAATCTGTACATAACGGCAAAACCATTCATACCTATAATGTGGATGTACAGCAAAGTTCCAACAGATACAAAGGATCAATCAAATTACTTCTTGTAACTGTTTCATATTTTGTTATTGTTGTTAAAGAGAAGGTTGAGTTCTGGGAAGAGGAGAAAAATAATTTGTGAGCGTAATAATTCTTATTATGCAAGTGTGGAAGATCATCAGATAAGACATGTTCCCTGAAAAGCATGGCTCTTCAAATGCCTTTATATTCTAAATATGTCAGTAGCATCGTAAAACTCGGGGGGGGGGGGGGGGGGGGGTATGATCTTTACGCCAAGTGTTTGTGTAGTCCCATATTCATCTTTCTGTGTACAGTGTTTGTAACTTTACCAAGACTTGGCCAAATTTCTTATCATTTTGATGATTCTAGAACCTTGCAATACACACAAATTCATGTACTCTAGATGATCAACCTTTTCTGGTCTATTCCACACCATTTCTTTCACAATGCAATCGCATGACCAGAACTCAACTTCATCTTTAAGTACTATAATTCATTAAGAATCTTTGTATTTTCAACTTTGTCATTATTCATAATATATTACATCTTTGCTTCATGCTCTTCATAAATCTTCTACATATTGTTACATGTTTGAGTCCTGCCATGACACTAATGTCCTTTGGAAAGGTATTAATCTACATTTGCCACTCTCCACCCAGGTGCTACATGTAAATGGGTACCGGCAGTAAGGAATTCCTTGAATGCTGTGAGCGCAGAAATCAGCTGCCTATCATAGCCGGGGTAATTGTTGGAGCGCATTGAGCACTGTGCATGGTTGATATGGGCGCTATATAACATATCCAATGTTATTACTTTATTTCATTTTCGGAGGATTAAACCGGAGATCGCTTTGTATTTTTGTCTATCTGTTCTGGAACAGGTGCAATCAATCCCTGATCTGGCTCCACCCCCGGTGACAGACACCAGGCAGCAGCCCCCGTCGGGTCCATCAGGACCCCCTCCTAACCTGCCCCACCCTGGTAGAGGTGGCCCCTTTGGAGACATCTCGCACCTCTTTGGAGGCAACGGATTCATCCCCCCGACCAATCTGCAGAGACACATACCCGCCGTGCCAATACCAGGCATGCCACAACAGAATGGTACGTCTGGGACCGTTAGTGATAGTGGTGGTGATAATAATGATGGTGGTGATAGTGATGTTGGTGGTGATGCTGGTAGTGATGATGGTGGTGGTGGTGGTGGTGATGATGATGAAGATGGTGGTGGTGGTGATGCTGGTAGTGATGATGATGACGGTGGTGATGATGACTATAGTGTTGATGCCACAACAGAATGGTACGTCTGGTACTGTTGACGATGGTGATGCTGATGTCAGTGTTGGCAATGGTGCTGTAGATGGTTTGATCAAGGATGATGATGGTGATGATGAAAATTGTTTTTGTTATGATGATGGCGGTGGTGATGATCGTGCTGTTGGTAATTTGGTTAATGACGATGATGGTGGTGATGATGATGATAGTTAGTTTGATGGGGATGGTTATGTTATGGTGGTGATGAGGTAGTAGAGGAGGGAAAGGAAGATGATAATGATGGTCATGGTGATGGTGACTATAGTGATGATGATGATGGTTATGTTATGGATCATGATGAAAGTGATGATGATGTGCTACAGGAGGAGAAGGAGGGGGAAGAGTTAGAACAGGAGGGAAAGGAAGATGATAATGATGGTCATGGTGATGGTGACTATAGTGATGATGATGATGGTTATGTTATGGATCATGATGAAAGTGATGATGATGTGCTACAGGAGGAGAAGGAGGGGGAAGAGTTAGAACAGGAGGGAAAGGAAGATGATAATGATGGTCATGGTGATGGTGACTATAGTGATGATGATGATGGTTATGTTATGGATCATGATGAAAGTGATGATGATGTGCTACAGGAGGAGAAGGAGGGGGAAGAGTTAGAACAGGAGGGAAAGGAAGATGATGATGGCGATAATGATGGTCATGGTAATGGTGACTATAGTGATGATGATGATGGTTATGTTACGGATCATGATGAAAATGATGATGATGTGCTACAGGAGGAGAAGGAGGGGGACGAGTTAGAAGAGGAGGGAATGGAAGATGATGATGGCGATGATGATGATAGTCATGGTGATGGTTACTATAGTGTTGATGATGATGGTTATGTCAAGGATGATGATGATAGTTTTACTGAGGAATTAGAGGAGAAGACGGGTGGGAGAAGGTCGAGGTAAGGAAGATAATGATGGTGATGGCAGGTATGATCATGATGACAATATTGGTATATTGCTATTGACATCAATAATAAAGTCACATTCTACCATTTACTTTCCTGTTTTGATGATGATGGTCATGATGATTATTACTATAGTGTTGATGAAGGTGATGATGATGATGGTTATGTTAAGGATGGTGATGATAGTTTAAACGAGGAGTTAGAGGAGAAGACGGGTGCGAGAAGGAGGAGGTACATGTAGGAAAGGAGGATCAAGGTGATGATATGATAATGACAACAATATTGGTATATTGCTATTGACATTAATTATAAAGTCACATACTATCATTTACTTTCCTGTTTTGATGATGATGGTCATTGTCATGATCATGGTGATGATTACTATAGTGTTGATGAGGGTGATGATGATGGTTATTTTTAGGATGATGATGATAATTTAAATGAGAAGACTGGTTGGAGAAGGAGGATGATGATGATGATGGCAGGTATGATAATGACGACAATATTGGTATATTACCATCAACATTAATAATAAATTCACATACCACCATTCTCCTCTCTCTTTGTTTTAGATTGGAACAATAGTGGTTGGACGGCTCCCAGTGAGCTCTTACCCATGGATGGTCATACTACAGACTGGCAGGCTGCCTTCGGTTTCGCATCAGATCCTAAAGAAACTAAAGAAAAGCACAACGATGATGATCTCGGTAGGCTCAAGCCCTTATTTCAAATGTTGATTATTACCATATAAATAGCTTAAATTTCAATGTTCTTTTTATACAATTAATGTAAAACAAATAATCACTGTGCCACATTGTATGTACCATGTCACCATGAAGTTGTGTGATCTAATCTAAGTTAAGTTTGATTTGATTTGATTGATTTATTTATGTTTGATTTTCTTTTTTTCTTTTGCATTTTTACAAATATATGACAAACAAACATTGCAAATTTACACATGACAAAAGAATATATGTAGAATAAAGTAAGGCTGGCTGTAACTACTGGTAATCAAAAACATCAAACAGAAGGGTTGACAAAGTAAGCAAAGCTTGATAGTACGACTACCCTCAAAGGATACATAATAATACAAACATGGAGGAAAAAATATTGGTAAATGGTTGAGTAATGTCAATCAGATACTTATCATGTGATGTGTTTACAAATAAAAATACTCATGCATTTTGTTGTGTAAAAGAAATGTAATAATCACTTTTCTGTTGTGGAAGATGGTCATTTATCATAGCTCCCATACGTTACCAAGCTACACATTGAAATGCTGAAGCAGCATTTTTTTAATATTTGGAAAGTTAAAGATAAACTTGAGTTCTGGTAAAAAAAAGAAAATGAATTCTCACAGAATCAAACGAAACTTACACTGAATGTTCAAGATTACAAATAAATGTCATGTGCCAAACGATTTTGGAAGAAAATGTACACTGGCTGAGTAATGCGCATAGAAAGATAAGGAAATCAAGGTATGGTAGCCCCGACACCATTTGTGTAGTCCCATATACATCTTTCTGTGTGCAGTGCTTGTTACTTTACCAAGACTGGACCAAATGTATTATGATTTTGATGACTCCAGAACCTTGCAGTACACACCAATACATAATATGCTAGGTGATTAACCTTTTCTGATCGATTCCACAACAATTTTTTTTTTCACGATGCAATTGCATGACCAGAACTCAACGTTATCTTTAATTATTTGTCTATGTTTTGTTGTTTACAGGCTTTGATCCGTGGCAGGAGTCCAGCCAGGGTTTAGCGGATCTGCTGGAGAAGGAACTTCAGCTGAATCAACCCATGAGGATCACTCAGCCTCCTCCTGGATTCAACAATCACAGCCAACCGTTTGTTCCTATGATGCAGAGACACGACAGGCCAGGTAGATATCTTGATAGGGATTGAAAGAGAGTGATTAAGTGAGAGAGAGTGAGAGAGAGGGAGAGATAGAAAGCGATGAAGTGAGAGAGAGAGTTTTATAAACGGAGAAAAGGAAGATTAGGACCATTTGTTTCCATGCAGAGACATGAAAGGCCAGGTAAGTATCTTGATAGGGATTGAAAGAGAGTGATTAAGTGAGAGAGAGTGAGAGAGAGGGAGAGATAGAAAGCGATGAAGTGAGAGAGAGAGTTTTATAAATGGAGAAAAGGAAGATTAGGACCATTTGTTTCCATGCAGAGACATGAAAGGCCAGGTAAGTATCTTGATAGGGATTGAAAGAGAGTGATTAAGTGAGAGAGAGAGAGAGAGGGGGGGGGGGGGGGAGGAGGAGAGATAGAAAACGATTAAGTAAGAGAGAGAGAGAGAGATTTATAAATGGAGAAAAGGAAGATTAGGACTGTTTGTTCCCATGCAGAGACATGAAAGGCCAGGTAGATATCTTGATATAAACATATTCATATAGGGATTGACAGAGAGAGAAAGAGAGTGATTGGGTGAGAGAGAGAGAGAGAGAGAGGAGGATTAGGAGGGAGTGAAGAAAATTAAAAAATGAGATGGGAGGAAAGAGAGCAATTAAAAATATAAGAGAGAGATGAAGAGAAGGGGAAAATTTTGATAAATCATATTTTGAAGACGAGAGAGAGGGTCGTTAAATGAGTAATACCTTGTCCTTGAGGGATGGGGTAGATGATAGGAAAATATGAAGATGAGATAAAGAGTGAAAAGGCAAGAAAGAGGAAAGGAGCAGGGTAAGACAGAGGATGGATAAAAAAGGTGATGAAGAGAGATGGGGGAGGGGGGTGATATGATTATTTGTAAGACAGTAAATTGAGAAAGAGAGAAGGAGATGATTGTACTTCTTCGTTCCTTACCCAAACCTTTACTTATCCCTTACCTATCTGTTCTCTTTTGAAGCCGGTAGAAGTAAAATCCTACCCTGGGTACACAGCCAGTCTCCGCCCACATCAGAAGCCCCGCCCACCGGCCAGTCAGGACCCGCCCATCCCCCGCCAGCCAATCACATGCCAAGGTTTCCTCCCCCTCGTTCATCGATGCCAGCTCATTCTCCTCACAGTTCAAACCCATTGGTGAGAGTCATGCATTTATCTTTCCTTACCCTGCAGTTATAAACCCATGCAGTTCAGTTTTCTTAAAGACCCTGTCCGTATTGAAAAACGAAATAAATGAGTTATAAGTATATCAAAGAAAAGCTTACAAGCCATAGACTACAATAAGACCAATTATATGCTACTTTAGTGCCTGTCAGACGAGTAACAGCTCTATAAAAACTTGAAATCTAAAGCTTTGAAAATCTGGAGTTGTCAACTTAAAAACTAGCTATCGAATTGATGACATCATCTTATTCACAATGTCTTTGCATTAATTAAGCACGGCTCATCGCCTCAGCTATATAGGCAAGCCGATCAGGTGCACATATTATTTTGTCACTGTAACTGAAATAAATTTGAACCCTGTTGACCTGTCATTTTGGAGAGGTGCAGAAAATAAGGTTTTAATTTGTGTTTGTATAATACTGAAAGGGAAAATATTTTGAATTCCTTTATATATGTATTCTATGTTGATTCAGCTTTCCATTGATAAAAAGTTGTATTTTCATCAGATAGGGTCTTTTAAGTCTATAGAAATCGGGTTTTCCTCTTCAAAGTCACACTTATTTGCACTTTCCACTCTTTCAAAGTTAAAACAAAATTATTATGTAGATGAAATGGTGTGAATTAAAATTACAATGGAACCAACAAGAAATTGCCAGTTTGTATATGAACATTGTGATTAGGAATATCAATGCACTTCCAATTAACAACAAAAAAAACCTAACAACAGAAAAAGTGTTTACAAAAGGTTAAACCCTAAAACCCTGAATTGCTTGTTTCAGAGTGATAATGTTCATCTTAAAACCTGGCAGGACGGTTTGAGGGCGTTACTACCCAATATCAACATCAGCTTCGGCCAATCACAACAACAGCAACAACCGCCGCCGTCCTTCCTTGGGGACATGACGAGGGTCAACGCACTACAACAAAGTGAAGGTGAGGTCAAAGGTCGAAAGGTATAAATTATTTGCAATTGACATCAATTGCAACTATGTACATATTGATAGGAGACTGCAAGCTTGTGATTGTTGGAGGATATACCATTGATGTGGATCAATCACAAATCTTTTTAAATGACAGGGCTCAGGTGAATATAAAGTTGTGAAATAAGCAACAAACCTGCATCTTAGCTGTGCAATATCATTCTTAACCGTGCGTTATCACTTTCTGATGGGAACCTTTCTGCACGATAGGCGTGGTAGGAAAAAATGGTCACATGGTATCATTTGACCAATTAGATTGCCTACATTCCAGAAATCTGTTATTATAAGTGTTGATAATTTGACTCTTCAGTAATTGATCAGGGTTGTCTATTGTTGATCTCCCTTTTGGTTGATAGGCAATCAATGATAACAATCTCCTCTACCCCCCCCCCCCCCCCCCCTCCCCTCTTATTGACCAATTACGATTGTCCTTTAGGATTTGCTTTCCTCTGATTGGCTGAAAATCAATTTACTCAATTCTGATAGGCCAAATGATGATTACAATCTCCTCTTGATTGCCTTCCAGGTGATTCATGGGTGGGCTCTCCTACTGGGTCATCATGGGCGGTAGAAGACCCAGCAATACTCAGTATCCGAAGCCAGCTGCCAAACTCAGCAGAGCCAAACGGCACAGAGGGTAGGTCCCAAAATCATGCACTCACCCACATGGCGTAGGTCCTTAATTTCCCATACTCGCTCCTTCATGTCCTGCCCAAAATCCTTGTGGATGCCTGACGATTATAGCTTGTTTGTGCATAACGCAGGTAACTCTGGTGGGTTTTGTTTTCCTTGTGTACATGAGTGGCACGGAGGGACGACAGAAAAACTAGCAATGTGCATCAAGGGTCCTCCAACTCCCACTATCTTTGTGTGTGATAAGATAGTAAAGTGTATTACCTCGCGTCATCATTAAAAGAAAATATTATGTTTTACCATGTCATATGAATGAGCCTATGTTCAAACAATGCGATATCTTACATGTACATGTTCATTCTATGATTTGGTTGTATATTTGATAGATGTGTTAACCTTGAAATACATTTCCTATTCTTTTGCTCTCCCCCTCCCTTCCCCCTCCTATCTCTCTCTCTCTCCCTCTCTCCTCTTTTCTTCCCTCTCTCTCCGCTCTCTCTTCTCTTCCCTCCCTTCTTCCCCTCTCACCCCTCTCACTTCTCTTCCGTCCCTCCTTCCTTTCCCTCCTTCCCTCCCTCTTCCCCCTCTTCCCCCTTCCTCTTCCCCCCCCCCCCCCCCTCTTCCCTCTTCCCCATTCATCCCCCCTCCCTCTCTCTCTGCCCATTGTATAATCCAGGTGAAGAGAAGCCCCACTGGTTTGAATCCCTACAGAACCTCACAGAGACAGACTCCCCCACACACACACCCACACAACAACAGACAAATCATTTCTTCCCGACAGATCACATACCCAACAGGGGTAAGTCTATCCCAATTTAATGTTGTTTCTTTGCATATTTATTTCTCCAATTGTCACCTGCTCTTCATATCTTGTTCATGGTGAATTTTCTTTGACTTAGATTAATAATAAAAACTTATAATACTTATAAACTTACAATAAAATACTTTGTTTAAAGTCTATCCTGTATGTTTATGTTTAAAAAAAATAGGAAACATAACGATATGCATATATAAATGTAGGCAGATATATATACAGCTCGCCTGGTTAAAATATGTGTAGTATTTTGTTTTCAGATAGTTATGTATTGTGTTAGGAAAAACTACCCCTTCCAGGATAATTTTACTATTCAGAATATGCAGCCCCTTGTTATTGATATTGTGTCTTATATCCCATCCCCCCTAAAAAAAAAAATATATATATATATATATATATATGATAATAATGATGATACTAATGAATACATTTAATAAATAAACAAACATTATGAGTAAATAAATTGATTTTTTTTTAAATTTTATATTGTAAAAAAAGTAAGGTCCTAACTATCTGTTACAAGTATGATTTTTTTTTTTTTTTTAACTTCTTAAAATTCAGCGGGTGTTTCATGGAACAGCCGTCTTCCACCTCCGGGCTTCAACCCATCACAGATCAGACCGCTAGCGCAGAATACAGCTGAGCCACACACAATTACAGAAAGTAAGTTCCCCCCATTGACCTAATGGATCAGTCCACTTCGTTGTATAGGGACATTGTTGATGGGTTGGTCGATTTGGCTCTTTAGGGGTGTTCAATGATAATGTTGCAAATCAAGCCAGTAGCACAGAATACAGCTGAGCCACACACAATTACAGAAAGTAAGTTTCCCCCCATTGACCTAATGGATCAGTCCACTCCTGCATGGAGGGACATTGTTGATGGGTTAGTCGATTTGGCTTTATAGGGGTGTTCAATGATAATGTTGCAAATCAAACCAGTAGCACAGAATAGAGCTGAGCCACACACAATTACAGAAATCAAGCTACCCCTATCGACCTAATGAATCAGCCCAATCCTTAATAGATGTTTATTGTGCTTTGGTGTGATCCATTTTCGTATATAATACAGCTGAGCCTCACACAATTACAGGAATTCATTTACCGCTATCAGCATAAAAGATCTGTACAACACTTCATAAAATTTCATTTGTGATGATATTGTTATTGATGTAAGTTACAAGTTATCCTTTTTTAAACAAATGTAGCAGTTTGACCAGTCTCTTCTAAGCAACGACATTAAAAGAAGTCTTCTCCTTTTTTCCTTTTCATTTTCTCTCCAGATTTGTAGCATCTCAACAGTAATTTATGACAAAACAAGAAACAACGCCCAAGTCCTCCATGACGACGAATATTATATTTATGCGTGCAGATGTCGACTGCAAAGGTCAAATGGAGTGACCTTTGACCCTTGATGCCATACCTGCTTCCATTTATGAATTGTGATTCTTGATTTAATCTATTATATTTCTTCTTCCGTTCGTACGTGCTATTCGTACAATGTGATTGATACCTGTATGATTTCTAGTAATTGGGGATTCCGTGCAATGTGTCCCGTACGATACTTTTCTTTTTCCACTTATTTTCGTCCAAAATGGCAGAATTCTCCTGATAGGGTCATTGATTAGTGGTGTTTTCTTATATCACTGGTACAATAAAGGCTTTTTCAGATATGGCACGGTAAACCGCCGCAAAGAGACCACCACATTTTTGTAATTGATGCATAAAATGGATGGCAACTGCGCACAACAAATGACTCGCGCTTAATCACTGAGCTCGGTGTTAAAAATTTCAGAGATGTGAAGCATATTACACTTAATGTCATCATAAAGAACGGCCGAGGTTTTGCCATATCATATCTGAATTTTCAATTGTAAAATGAATGGCAACTGCGCACAACAAATGACTTGCACGTATTCACTGAGCTCTGTGTTATAAGATTCAAAGATGTGAAGCGTATAACACCTTAGGTCATCCTAAAAAAAACACTGGAATTGTTGTCGCGTCATATCTGCATAGAGTCATACGTCAAAGTCGATCAAGAGATGTTCATTCATGGATTAAGTGGATATTTGTCATAGGTCGTACGGAACACATTGTACTGAATCGCCCGAGTATGTCCTCTGTCGTTATGTTCGAAATATATAACCTATGTGAAGGGTCTAGTATTTTTGTATGATTTAAACATCAACCTTGTTCTCTTATGTATTACCATAGCTTTCAGCGTCAAGTAAAGTCTCCTTAAAGTTTAAGTATTATCCTAACAGACAGATATGTGTCTGTAAACATTAAGAAAACATTGACACATTATTAGTAGGAGTACCAAAGTGGTACCTGTACCTTATTCCCTTATGTATTACCATAGCTTCAGTGTCGGTAAGGTCTCCTCAAAGTTTAAATATTATCCTAACAGACAGATATGTGTCTGTAAAATGAACAGTGGTAAATCATTGGTAGAAGTACCAATGTGGCCATTGGGACCAATGAAACATAGGAAAGCATACATGAGAGTGGTCAGCAATTTATCCCTGGAAAGCTCTGTTTCCAAGGATGGAAAGTGCGTAATGCCGTATATGTCGGTTTACACAAATAGCATTTTAAATTGTATGTCCACCCATTTCAATAATTTCTTCATGAAAAAAAAAATCATTTTGATTCTAGCATGCCCAGTTGTTCTTCCTCCAACATGCGATACATGCTGCCTCTCATTTTGAGCAGTAGATTTCTTTACTACCATTTTCTTCGATATTCTGATTTCTGTAATTCATCCTTCGTGCAGGCCTCCTTCACGTTATATAACTCGTATATTTAGCATCGTTTTATATTATGTCCATAGGCATTCTGTTTCTTAGAGTATGGCCCCTGAGTCTGTCATTCATATCCTTCATAAATACCCTCCTTTCAATAATATCACTGGTTGCAGTAGATATCTTTACTACCAATTTCTTTGAAATTCTGATTTCTGTAATTCATCCTTTGTGAAGGCCTCGTTACCATTCTATGACTAGGATTTAAACATAATCCTAACATACAGCATTGTTTTATATTTAATCTACAGACTTTTTGTTTCTCAGAATATGGCCCATAATTCTTTAATTCATCCTTCATAAATGCCCTCCTTTCCATAATATAGCTAGGTTTACACATAAACTAGGCCTATTTTATCTATTTAGTCTACAGACATGAAGTTTGCTAGAATACGGTCCCTTATTTCTTTAATTCATCCTCCATAATTGCCCTCTTTTCCATAATATGGCTACGCTTTAACATAAACTAGACCTATTTGTATACATAAAGTTTCCAGACATTTTGTCCCTGGTTTTAGTAATTAATCTTTCACGAATGCCTTCCTTTCCAAAATATATAAACTAAATTTATCTTTATATACATGTATGTTGTCTATAGACGTGTAGTTTGTTAGTATGGGACTCAAACTACGTGAATTTCAGGCAGAAAGAAGCAAAACCGCAGATTGTTTTGTCGACTCGCTCAACGTACATGTATACACATATCTTCAAATATATACAGCTAGTAGGAAATGGTATCAAAAGTACAGGAAGATTCACCCAGAAGAGAGATTAAAGCCTAACTGCACTAGTTTGGCCAGGAGTGATTAGACCTCCCTGGTGGTCACCGACAGGTGGTTATATCTCATCAAATCAACTCTCAGTTAACATAAGAAATGGGGGACCAACGGGTACAGATTAGGCAACGTTTGCTATAAAGACAGCGCAAGTAGCTACACGTAGTGCAGTCCCGCTTTAAGGAATATACTATAAGGATTGTCTCTTTGTGAAGGAGAAATTGATACTAGAGAAATGATTTATTTTTAATTGTCAAACAGGAACATAGATTTACTGACAGTATGTATCAAATTTAATTGTATTTTTTTTTTGGGGGGGGGGATTGGGAAGGAGAGGTTAGGGTGTGTCATATCAAACATTTCATCCATCTTTGTGGTGGTCATTTTAAAACGTGTGATTTTACCAGAAAAGAATGAAATTAGATTTTTCTGTGCCTTTGCTATTTCCTGTTAGATGTTATATAACCCTAGGGTTTGGTAGGCAAGTCAAATAACTCAGTAAGGTTTCATGTTTAGGGGCCATGGAGATTGTGCCCTTCTTGATCTCATATTCATGAATGCAGTTACAAAAGGGCACTAGTTCACTGTCTAATCTTAAGTCTAGGCCCACTATTGACCTTAACCTTCTGGAATATTTTTTTAACCCAATGATTGAAGTACATAAACAGGGATCCTAGTTTTCAGGCGAAAGCTTGAATTCAGACCCTGGCGATTTTTTTTTTTTTTAAAGACCATAGTTTAGGTTTTTTTGTTGTACAAAATAGCTCATTCAAGGTTATTTTCAGGCCCTCTGATAAGTTCTAACTGGCATCCCAGCATAAAGTAATATGCTATATATTAAAGTGTAGTGTACAGACAAACAAACAAACAGAAGCTCAAGAATGACAGTATTAGTATTACTATGTCTCATTGGCTAATGGTGGAAAGGGTGTTAGCTATGTGAATCCTATTGTGCTATACTGTGATTGGTTGTATTCTTTGAGAGGATACAGATAATTCTTATCCCAGCAGATTTCAGATTTTACAAAAACGTGCATTGGACTTGTATTAATGCAAGATTTTGCCATTGTTTCGTTGCAGTTTTAGTCAACTCTCAAAACCAAATGCCCCCTCCATCCGTTTTTGTTAAGCATCAAATTGCGAACAAAGTATATGTGATTGTTACATTATGGAGTGCAGTTTGACTAGCGCCCTCTTGGCCTTAGACTATACAGGATGTGTTCTTCTTGCAAGATTTTTCTCCTTTTTCACTAAGGGGAGGATGTGTCTGGAAACTACTGCAAAGTGTCTATTTGAAGGAAATATATCGACAAATATAGTATTTTTTCCAATTATAACATATCCCAATGTATCAGGATATAGAATCACATTTATAACATTTAGCTAGTGGTGTGGTTCTTGGGATTTTAATGAAATGTTCAATTTTTCTTTTAGAAATATGATTTTTCAATCTTATGAGGAATGGACAAACGGTATGTCATTCGAAAGCTGCTGTGAAACTTATTTTGAGGTGTCATTTGTCATAAGATTATCTGCGAAAAGTGAAGGTACACTTTGAGCTTGACTAAATTGTGGAATAACCAATGGCTTATGTTTGCTTCATAAAGCAAATTATTTCTTTTTTTCTTTGTAAGATCAATACTAACCAATGTTTTATTTAAAAGAAGAATTTGCATTTAAATACCTTTTTGACTTATATTTTGACTAAATAACAATTTATTGATGCTGAGTATATTTGAGTGCATAAAGACAACATTGTACGGATCCTTCTTTAATAAGCACTAAACATGAACAGAATATTGTCATTATATCACAGGCTCTCCCCTTCTGAATCTTTGTGGGAAATGGATTGTTTTTGGAGACTGGACCGACCGATGGAATTTTAAATTATTCAATGACATACAATTGATATGTTCTATTTATCTCCATGTATTCTTTATTAATGCATTGTAGTGAAATGGTGTCATTTTTTTAGCATGCTATATTAAGAGGACTCTATAAGTTGATGGTATGAGATGCTACATAAGTAATGTGAATGCATTATAAATGTGATGCATTCACATTTGATGGCATAAGATAATATGGGATGCTACACAAGTAATGTGAATGCATTCACATTTGATGGCATGATATAATATGAGATGCTACATAAGTAATGTGAATGCATTATGAACGCAATGCATTCACATTTGATGGCATGATGATAATATGGGATGCTACACATGTAACGTGAATGCATTATGAACGTAATGCATTCACATTTGATGGCATGATGATAATATGGGATGCTACACAAGTAATGTGAATGCATTCACATTTGATGGCATGATGATAATATGGGATGCTACACATGTAACGTGAATGCATTATGAACGTAATGCATTCACATTTGATGGCATGATGATAATATGGGATGCTACACAAGTAATGTGAATGCATTATAAATGTAACAGTGTCAAGAGAGAAAAAAAACAAAAACAAGAATTCTATGAGAATGAAGACATATTAAAGAGAGAACTGGAAAAATATGACTAAATATGTTTCTGTCCTTGTTTTGATGATTATGGCTAATATCGTGTTATAATTGATTTCATATGAGCTGATGAACTTTCTGCCCTAGCATATACTGTTAATTGCACAGCACCTAGTTATATAGGTCAACTTGACAATTGGGCCTAACTCGATACATCATTTGCGGACCGAGGACTCGGATGTGAGAACCAGCAGTGCCAAGATTTAAAGGAACCCACGGCATCACAGACTCCTCCAACTTCACGAAAGACTGGTTCTGGATGTTAAAGAGCAGTGGTAAAAGCACACTTCCTTGTGGGAGGCCATTTTTCTGTCTGCGCCATCTTTGCGATTGCTGTTGAGGACCACGAAAATCGCTGGTTGGACAGCATTAAACATCAGTATGTTATTACACACTGGACAGTAATAAACATCGGCATGTTATTACACAATGGCGCACTGATGTTGCCCCCCCCCCCCCCTGAAAAAAATATTTTCAAACATGGTTTATTTCCAATTCAATACCAGTGAATTGACATGCTTTTCTGGGGTTTTTTTTCTCACTTTTTTGTTTAAGGTACAGTTTAAGGTACAGATTTTTTCTGCCCCCTCCCCCCCCCCCCCCCCCAAAAAAAAAAAATGTGAGCCATTGAATTACGCCACTGTTATTACATGTTTGAGGACACAACAATTTATAGGAATATGAAATCCCGAGGATGATGAGGAAATTTACCTACTTTTTTCTTTTTTTTCATGCTAATAAAGCACCTACATACACGTTCCCCTTATGAAAAGGCATTTACAGAGTTCTCTAACCAGGGATGACCTTGTATTGCGAATGTTCGTCAAAGTGAAGTTACGGCAATTATAAGGGTCCTCGGTACACGCACACACACCCACACACACACACACACTGGCACCTGATGATGCAGGCAAAGTCCAAGAAGAAAAAAGTTTTTAAAAATAGTAATTAAGTCTATAAATCACATCTTTACTCATCTTTCTGAAAGAAAAAGAACAAAATGCACACATCCACAAGAGATCACAGTTCAGTACAAAAAAGGATACAAAATACAAGCAATATGCAAGTGATATGATTCACACACTTTCATCTATATTTACCTGCAATAAAGTTTAAATAAAGCGAATTAATTAATTAAAATTGATTTTGTAGATAAAATTGGCTCTAAAAAGGAATCTGCAAAATTTAAGGCACAGAGAATAAATTGTATCTTCCCTGATTTTAAACATGTATTCTAAGTAAAAATACTAACAATTAAAGATAAACTTTAGTACTGGTAATGCGATTGCATTGTGAAAGCAAAGGTGTCGAAAGGATCAGAAACAGTTGATCATGTAGCATGTAAGTTTTGGTGCGCACTGCAAGGTTCTGGAGTCATCAAAATCATAATAAATTTGACCGAGTCTTGGTAAAGTAACAAGCACTGTACACAGAAAGCTATATATGGGACAACACACATGGTGTCGGGGCTAGTACTACCTTGATTTCCTTGTCTTTCTATGCTCATTACTCAGCCAGTATACATTTTCTTCGAAAATTGCTTGGCACATGTCATTTATTTGTAATCTTGAACATTCAGTGTAAATTTTGTTTGATTCTGTGAGAATTAATTTTTTTTTTTTTTACCAGAACTGGAGTTTATCTTTAATTTAGATACATTATGCATAATTGTTTTTAAACTTTCATCTAAATAAAAAAGGGGACCTAGACGAAACATTTATTTGTAGTTTCAGACATTTTTTAGGACAAGAAATATTAAATAGAGATATATTATGCAGAACATATCAATACTCGGGAATTTACTTTTTTACAACATTATCTCAAATTTGTTCGTATAAAGATAACAAAAATTAATCAAGGTACACAAAAGCATATGTGAAAATTGCATCCCCTATTCGGTTGTATGGTATAAATATAAATTGAATACAGCGACCTAAATATACATGTACTTCTCAAAACTTCTATATAGACACCATTTTATTACCATTCGGTTTACAACCAGTTTGTGTAGTAAATGATACATGTTGGTAAATGAATAATAATAATAATAATAATCATCAAATAATTATTAGACCTTAACCCTAAGAAGGCCGGGCTATTTCAGGTCTTAGTATGGCCGGGGGGGGGGGGGCATTATGGCCCCCCCCCCCCCCTCCCCCTTAAGATCTCGGCTGCGAAGCGGCCGATTGCCGCGAAAAATTGCACGCATGTCAAGTGAAGTGTATAGAATAATATGATAATTTCAATTTTTTAGAAAATTCACTCATTTGCATATTTATGGTAATTTATGCAAATAAAGTCATAAAAATCACATTTTTACCCATAAATCATATATTATTCATATTTAAGCATTCTTTTCACTACATATATTCATTAGACCATTCTTAATAATAATACGACAAAAAAAAAAAAAAAAAAAAAAAAAAAAAAGAGCCAGCCTATATTCCTTATGTTTTCCCTTGTTTTGATAATTTCTTATTTTGACTCCAAAAACAACCACCTAAACTTTAAACAATAACCCAATAACCCATGTTTGATCTGTTTTTAGGAAAAATTACTTTTCCATATGTTCTGTACACAAATCACGAAAATGAGCGATTTTCGGGCTGACATGCAAAGACAAAAGGTCACGTGACCTTGTAACCGTAGGTCCGATTTTCAAAAAAATTCTTTTAAAAGCTGCGCAAGACTCTAAAGAAAAAAGTCAGTGAGCGGCGGGGCGCCATCCATATGCGTTCTCGAGCAATCAGAAAAATCGGCCTTATTAGGGTTAAGGATAGTACACGAAATGGGCATTAGACAAACTAGGAATTAGACTAACTGATTATTAGACTAAATGAACAGTAGACCAAATGGCTATCAGCCTAAATGGTCATTGTAGATCATTAGACGAAATGATTATTAGATCATATGAGTAGTAGACGAATTAGTTGTAGATCAAAGGGTAATTCACCTAGACACTGAAAGATATGGCTTGATTACAAAGGTTAATAAGGATGGGGAAAACTCAATATAACGAGGTCTGCTATATAGCGAGGTAACGCTTATAACGAGAGTATCGTGGATCGTCACAGGCCCAAATACGAGTTGCGTGTAAGTCTATGGCGATATGAGCCTTTTATAAAGAGATCGCCTGTAACAAGGTTTATGAGCTATTAAGGTAAACATTGTTAATCATTCCCATTATAACGAGCAATTTCACTGCTCTTTGAGTCATCAGGTACAATAGGTCATTGCAGCATGACCTTCTTTTGCCCCGAGATCATTGCACAAAACTGTGTGAGCACAGTGAAAGATGTAACAGTGATATTATACAGACCATGAAATATTCATACATAACAGTCAAACTGGTTCTTAAAATGAATCAGGAAAAATATTGGCACAAGAAAATAGATTATTTCAATTTAACATGCTTTTTATCGATCAGAAGAAATATTGCATACTTGTACATGTGTTTCTTGTCATAATTACTGTTCTGTTGGAAATGAAAAATAAAACTGAAACTGAACTGAACATATAAAGCAATATCCTGTTAAGATCTGTATCTAGAGATAACCATTAAAAAAGCAGATAAAACAAAAAATTTGGTTGACATTCATTCGTCAAGTTTGGCTAGCTAGCTATGAACTTACAAGTTATGACGATCACTAACCCTGTACTAAATTTGTTTACTGGTAACTTACGTAATGACTTTAGACAAATGATATTACAATGCATATGGCATACAAATGAGTTAACAACTAAAACTTGATACATGATTTATCTTGATGAATTGAAAGCATTCACAATAAATGCAGCACGATTCTAGGCTCTATACACATCATGACATGTCTTTTTCTTCAACATTTATACCTATTATTTGGCTGACTACAAACTTACAAGATAAGAGGGTGAATAATTCTCCAAAAATATTAAGTATTAGATAAATATACCTAATTACAGACTTTAGACAAAAGTTCTAGGGCAATATACGTAGCATATAAATGAGTTGACAGCTAACACTAACTTAATACATGATAAATATTATTCGGCGTAATGCCTTCATGAATAGAAAGTATTCACAAACTTTGTACAAACAGAATACATGCAGCACCCTTTCTAGGCTCTATACACAGGTCTCTTTTTAAAAAAAAATCCATTCTAATATTTGATAACATTCTAATTTGGCGGACTACGAATTTACAAGATACAAGGGTGGCTAATTCTGCAGAAATTTTAAGTACTAGATTAATACACTAAACTATTGACTCCAGACAAGTGATTTGGCAACATGTTTATTGGCATATGATTAAGTTGACAACTAACACTTGATACTGTTTTTTTTTCTTATGGCCTTGAATAATCTTAAGTATTCACAAACCTTGTATAAATATGATGCATGTACTTTTTCTGGAAGTTCTAGGCTTTAATAATATGTGACAACAAATGATGTGACAACTAACACTTAATACATGATAATAAAACAAATATATATACATATTTTATAAGATATTTACCTCAGCATATATTTTATTACTTAAAATCATTCTTATTCATGAATGTTACACCGGTATTGCATTAGAAATGGAATGGAAAAAATTTCTGTGATATTTTTTCAACTCCTGTACATGGATAATCTGTAATTCGAGCATATCGGATTATAAGATTATAATTTGTAAAATGTCTCTAAAACAAGACAATAATTTACAATAGGTAAATGTAATACAGTCTTGTATTCACCCCTCAAAAACAAAACTTGTAATATTGAAAAACTGTTTTGCTTGTGAATTTTGTTTGCAAGAAATTTTACCCGCTAATTCTCTTATTTTGGATTAAAAGATAATAATGTTTTTAAAGTCTCTAAAACGAGACAATAATTTGCAATAGGTATGTGTATACAGTCTTGTATTCATAGCTCAAAAACAAAACTTCTGAAGATTGCTGGACACACTATTTTGCTTGTGAATTTGTTTACAAGAAATTTCACCCTCTGATTCCCTTATTGAGGTAGAGGGAAAACTATTATAGTAGTGGGGGAAGTCAACCCTGATATTGAGTTGGTTATAACAGAAGAAGAAAAATGAGATAAACAGGTCAGTGAAATTTTTGAGCAAATTAAAATTAAAAAATAAGAAAGTTAGAATTTTGGAGATTGCGTTCAATTAAACACAAATTAGAAACTCTGTAACTCATCTGACTGGAACCAGAGCCCCATTTCCATGTACATCATTTCTAAAAGTTCAATCAGATTAACAGCTTCAAGCAGTGGTCAAAATCTTACAAAATGAAATGTTTGGGCCACATTACCAGTCATTCAGGTAAGCTTATCATAAAATAATTCTCACATAAAGTCGAGTTGCATGTATATATATTTTACCCATTCAGGTATTATAAAATATGAAATAACAGTTGAATTTTTGGTGTAGAAAATAACACCTTGAGTTGTTTGAATACCAACAAGCACATCTTCATTGAACTGACAAACAAGGCAACATGGAAAGAATGCTACAATGCTGCAGTTATTGGATTGTAGCCACCTAAAACTCACACATGTTGTTCACTCTATATCAGTTCATTGTGTAAATAATTTTTACCATTATCTGGTTAAGTAAAGCTTCTTCCTTTTTTTAGTATTTGGAATTAGGTAACAAATTACCTACTAAGATACCATTCCCAATAACACATCAAACATGCTATAACAATATGTTTTAGCAACATCATTGCACGTAACCAAGATATTTGGTAGATAACAAAAAGCAAAAAGCAAAAAAAAAAAAAAAAATTGCAGCTCTTTAACTCTTAAAATTTCATTCCAATCCCTGCATTTCATTTCAGAGGTATCAGTTTATATGTAGGAATGGCACTGTACTTTAAAAAAAATTATAAATATATGTTTTTTGCAACAACAAAAAAAGACGATTCATACACAATATACAAAGAAAGTCTATCTTTGACAGATGACAGATAAGATATCTGTTCATAACAGAAAAATAAATGTCACAAAATCTTACAAAATTTTACTTTCAATGTTAAAAAAAATTACAGCAAATAAAAAAGACTATTCATGCACAATATTCAAACAAAGAAACTCTATCTTTGACAGATGACAGATAAGATATCTGTTCATAACAGAAAAATAAATGTTACAAAATCGTCACACATTTTACTTTCAATGTTGAAAAAATTACAGCTACATGATATCTGCAAAGCAATTTGGTAGAATATATAAAAAGCTGATAAATATATTGGCAAGATAAAATAAGTACTACGGCTAAGTCCTATTGATCCTCATGCATAGCATGTGGTCAAAAGTATTCAAAAGTAGGGTGAGCTTTTTGATGAAGTTAATTTCAAGCATGATTTCATTAGTTCATTTTCTATTCAGATTGTCTGACGAATCCACCTACTTTTAGGTAAACAGTTTAAAATCATTTCAAACAAATCCTCCCCCCCTCAAATATCATTTGAGTATCATGGCCCCCCTCTTCTTGTTACTTTGCCAATATTTCACAACTCATTTTTTTCTTAGCTCGGTTGACCGTCTGCTCAAGCTTTTGCTTATAACGGCGACCTTCTGCTTTCTTTCTTTATACACGCAATGGCCCAACGTTTACTCTTACTCATGTATTATACATTTGTTTCTATATTTTGTATATTGTTTGCATAGTGCATACCTTATGTTTTATATAATTATCCATATTTGTTGTATAATTATTGATTTGTTTGATTGCAGAAAATAAAGTCTTTGAAATGAAATGAAATATATAAAATGCAATCATAGGCATACAAGATCTTATCAAACCTGTATTGAGAGCACCTGGGTGAAGTGTGGCAAATTTAGATAGCTTAACGTCTAGTAACCCCTTTTCATTTCCATCTTATCAAGCCTGTCCTGGAGTGCCTGCATTTGCTGTTTGATCTCCTGCATGATGGTCATCGTCTCGAGCTGCTCAATCTTGGAGTCGATGGCGTTCTCAGACAGCATGTTGAGCTTGTTCCTCATGTCGCAGATGTGCTGGGCCATGTCTTCGATCTTCATCTCGGTTGTTTTGGTGAACTGCACACTCCCCTGCAATGACAGAAATACAGATTACTGAATATAATTAGTTTACCCGGTAGTTTCAGTAGACAAAATGATTATTGGACCATGTGGATAGTAGGCTGGCTGGTTGTAGACCATATGGAATAGGCCAATTGGGTAGTAGACAAACTGGTTGTAGACCAAACATCAATAAAACGTCAAAACGTCACTAAAAGGTGACAGTAAACTGTTATGGGTTATCAACTAGAAGAAGAAATCATAGAAAAGGATGGAAAATAAAGGGTACTAAGTTTTACCGTCTTCTCCAGTTCTTCAAGAAATGCCACCAGCTGATCATGGATCTGCTTGTATCCGATGGCCTTGAAGTAGAGCTTGTGCATGGGTGAGATTTCCGTCCTGATACTCTTCACCTGGTTTCTCAGAACACTGCGCTTCCAGATCAAGAGGACGGAGTTGTCCTGGACATCCAAAATACCCTTAGCCTAAATCGAGTATCAAATAAACAGAGCAAACAAATAATACAGTTAACTGCATGACTCAAAGTCGCACAAGTCAAATTTTCAACAAGTCAAATCAATTTTGAGGCTGGGATTGGGGCATACACTTATGTCTTTGATTATGTGTCAAGTGAACTTGTAAAGATATATGATTACATAAAACTTGCTGAGGTGAGGTATACAAGCATTTTTAAAATCGAATTTGAAGATCCCAAAGTCCCCCCCCCCCAAAAAAAAAAAAGTTTTCCATGACAAGAGGAATACCTGCAAGATCAAGAGTTACTTGGCCTTAAATCATCAACTTGTACATATTGCAGTCAATACATTCCAAGTGGTGCTCATGAAATATTTCTCTTTCGCAACAGGAGAAATGTAGACCGTATATCAAACACATGTATTTATAGAAATATATATATATGCTTGGATAGAACCTCCTTGACAGAATTCTGGATGAAATAGTGAAGTAAGGGATACAGGTAATACACATAGACATAAAATCTGGGGTCTTCTACAAGATTATACTTACCTCAAGCGTACGTTTACACATTATTGCCTTTTTCTGAATGATTTCGATGTCATACACAGCCAAACCAGTCTGCAATATAAAAAAAATCAAATTGTGAAATATCAACAAAAAAAAAATCATTATCACCTTCTCAGCATTCATGATATTAACAAAGGAAGTAATAGAATATAAGTTAATAACTTAATAACAGGATGGACTTCCCCTTTAAATATGTGGGGAGCTAACTACAAACAGACAATACTACATAAATACGAGATGCATAAATAGAATGTATAAACACTACATGTATATAAGGATATTTTGAAACTTCATATGTATTATTTTCAAGAAAATAAATTTTTCACATACTTAAAAATTGTTCTGCAAATGGGTACCTGGTAGGAATATTCCTTGAAATGCACTGTGCACTGATAAGGCTGCCGGAGCTAAAGCTAGGGTAATAAAGTCCAAAGCTTTTTGGAAGCGCATAGAGATGGAATTTCATAACGTATTATGCGCTATACAAGAACTGAACTATTATTATTATTATTATTATTATTAACTCGAGAATTAAAGCTGGACCGGTTGAATTAGGGGCTTTATTGGGTACTTTTAGATGTAAGTTTTAATATGTCACATTCTCAAGAAACATAAATTGGGACAAGTCAATATTTCAAATACTTTAAAATGGAATACATAATTTATATGTTAACTATATACATTCACTTATATCATCTACACCATTACATCAGTGTGATAGTTAGACTCCTTACCAGGAGATTCATGATGAGTATTGGCATGAAGAATATGAAGAGAAAAAAGATGATGTGCGTAGAGGCTGGATAGAAAACCATTTTTGTAAAGTCAACAGAGGCCTCGGGTTGGTAGAGGTAGTCGAGGGAATGAAAGACAGTATCGAAGTTGAGCTCTCCGCTGGCCATGCCGAGGATCTTTGCTAGGGAGTTCCCCAGGGTGTGAAAGGGTGCCTATAGGAAGGTAATGATATCAAGTTCAATTTCAGTTAATTCCGGTGTAAGCATGCACATACAATTCAGAAATACAGCACAGATGCAAATCGTTATACATGGAATCGAGGAAAACATGAAAGATTAAAGTGGCCTTGAGATAGTCCCCTTATGAAATTTGTTTAAAGTGCTCAATAGCTAGAGGGTAATATCAATTCCTATAATTGAACATCTTAAGACATGGTTGAAATGCTTTATAGCAGGCCTTTTCAAACCGAAAGACACATGTCTAACATTCCAACTTATCATATTTTTTCAGCTGTCGGTTGGAGTGGCGCGCGACTGTTGCAACAAAAACAAAACAAACAAAAACAAAAAATAAAGAAAGAAAACATATATTTTAGAATTAAAAACTCAGCAAAATCAAGAATACTTTTCGTTTTGGCACTTCTAATAAACGAGTTGAAAAGGCCTGCTTCATAGTGTTATGAAACAGAAATTATAATCAGAGATTTTTGAGACAGTCCATACCTGATTTAAAAGCAAAATACAGAACACCACAGCGAAGGCGATGGCGAAAATGCCGACAACGAAGATGAAGTTGAGAAGAGTAGATAGCACCTCTGTTTAAATAAGAAAAAAAACAAGATTCAGGGCATAAGAATTAGCTTTGTAAGATTACTGTGAAGCTATGATATGATAGAAAATGATCTCACATTGATCCGACAATTTCATCAAAAGTAAAGGATTATTTTGTCACAAATGAATATAAATAATAATTTGTAAAATATGATTATTTGTAAAGCGCCATATCCATTTCCCAGAAATGCATTAAGTACCGTGAGCAAAAAGATGAAATGGAGGTAAATTAAGATTATTTTTAGCAGTAGTAGCACTAGTAGTAATATCATAATTATTATTATCGTTATTATTATCATTATTATCGTTATTATTATAATCAATATTGTCATTATTATTATAATCATCATTTTCATCACTGTATCATTATCATTATTAATATTATCATTATTATTGTCCTCATCATCATCAACAAAAAAAAAAAGAAAGAGCCAATCATACCAAGAAACATGAAGATATAGAGACCAAAGAATGGAACCGTCTGCAGGAACAGGATGAAGTTGAACCATGTCAGAAAAACTGCGAATGCACCAAGCTGCCATTGCCAATCCTGTAAAAAAACAATGCATATACACAAATATTATTTGTAATAGGAAAGACGAAATATGGTTATCAACATTAATTCATTGGCTGTCTGGGTGTGGGGTATATAAATGGGAATTGGTAGGAATCGTTCTTTAGCTGGATGGATGTGTGTGCGTTTAGGACTCAATGTGATTTGTTTCTTCCATTCTATGAGGGTGGGTGTGTGATGTGGGTGTTAGTTGAATCTTTGGCAGCAGGTGTGTGTGGGTGAAGGACTCGATGTAAGTTGTTTCTTTGGTTTTATGAGGGTGTGGGATGTGGGTGTCAGTTGCATCTTTGGCAGCTGTGTGTGGTTGAAGGACTCAATGTGGGTTGTTTCTTTGATTTTATGAGGGTGTGGGATGTGGGTTGCATTCTTGGGCAGCAGGTGTGTGCGGGTATAGGAATCAATGTGGGTTTTTTTTTATTCTAAGAGGGTTTAGGATGTGGGTGTCGGTTGCGTCTTTGGCAGGTGTGTGTGTGGGTGTAGGAATCAATGTGGGTTTTTCTTAGATTCTATGAGGGTGTTGGCTGTGGGTGTGGGTTGTTTCTTTGATTCTATGAGGGTGTGGGCTGTGGGTGTGGGTTGTTTCTTAGATTCTATGAGGGTGTGGGCTGTGGGTGTGGGTTGTTTCTTTGATTCTATGGGGGTGTGGGCTGTGGGTGTGGGTTGTTTCTTTGATTCTATGAGGGTGTGGGCTGTGGGTGTGGGTTGTTTCTTTGATTCTATGAGGGTGTAGGCTGTGGGTGTGGGTTGTTTCTTTGATTTTATGAGAGTGTGGGCTGTGGGTGTGGGTTGTTTCTTTGGTTTTATGAGGGTGTGGGATATGGGTGTCAGTTGCATCTTTCGCAGGTGTGTGCGGGAAGGGGTATGGGAATCATCGTTTGTGTTTTCGTTACCGTTTGTTGTTCTGGTTGTTGTATGCAGGTGTGTGGTTCGGGAGTCAATGTGGGGTGGTTTTTTTTAACTGCATGGGGTGTGAGGTGTAGAGGGGTCAATTGTGGGTTGTTGCTTTGGTCGAGTACGTGAGTGTGGGTTGCCTCGTTTACTGCATGAGGGTGTGTGTGTGTGTGCTGGAATTAGTGTTGGTTATGCATATAAGTATGTGGGAGTCAGTTGCTAATATTTGGCTGTATGTGTTGATGAGAGCTATTTCTTTTGTTGCATGAATATGTGTGTGTGTGGTCGACATTATGGGTATGATTTACATTTTTTCTACATTATTTATGTTGTAAGAAGGTGCATGGGTTAGCGTCATATGGTGGATTATTTCTTTGGTTGCCAGCAGATATGTCAATGATTAATTGTTGCTTCTTTGGATATCTTTGTGTTAGAGGACAGGGACAAGGTGGTCTACATGAGCAAAGTTGTCATAGAAATTTATTATTTGTTAAGGATAACAAGTTTCATGAAACAGTGCCCAGCTATACTGAAATCGTAAATAATGTCAAAAGCATATATGGTTGAAGTTAGGAAATCTGTTAGTGTAGGAGATTACGGCAGAGCAATTGTGACAGGAGCATGTGTTGTAATAGTCATAGCAAATGTTGCACCAAAGAATACTTACTGGTTTTATGTTGACCCCATAGCTGTAGCTCAATTCACCAAGGCCGGGCACGATGAAGAGAATGATGAAGACTACGAGCGCCACTTCTCTCAAAATGCTACCCACTCCGCGGATGGAGTTCAATGTTGTGTGTCTATAGATCAAGATACGATAGACCTATTCATGGGAAATAATCAAAATAATATTATATGGTTTTACAGTCAAACCAGAAACAGGAAAAGAGGCCATTGTAGAGAGATGGCCTTTCAAAACAGGTTCTACAGCACACCATTCTTTCTTTAGACAAAATACCTGGCCACTATAGACAGGTGACCTTTCCAGGGATGTGGCCACTAACACAAGTTTGACTGTATGTCAAAGGCAAGGATTTAATGGTGAAAAATCATGGCATGATTTCTCTCTTACAAATTCAATGAAGTAGATGACAGTGAGCGCAAGGATGATCCAGGCCCCAACTCTTCCAAACAGGACCAAAGCAAAAAGGTTTATGTTCTCCTGCCACTTCGTCTTTCCATCAGCCAACCAGGTGTAGTTGTTGCCTTCAGGGTTGGTCTGGACATAGAACGGTGGAGGGATGACCAGGCTGTGGCCGGTGACGAGAACGACGAGGGTGATGTGGAGGAAGAGGCTGATCCAATATTTCAGTCGAGTCGATTTGTTCTTGTAGCGGATCATCAAGCGGACTACAGGGTGATTCAGCAACATTTTACTCTCGTCCTTCCTGATCTTAAATGACAGATCAAATGACATTATTTTAAAATAATCTGGTGCCATTGGAACCCAGCGATACCAATTGTTTTCACATTCTCCCTATCCCAAATACGATATTTGATATCCTTATGAAATAGTTTCATTGTAAATGGCGAGTCATCATCTTATTCTCATTCTTTTGGATCTGATCTCACAGGAACAAAACAAGTTTGA
Organism: Strongylocentrotus droebachiensis; assembly: GCA_035222895.1. Taxonomy (NCBI): domain Eukaryota; kingdom Metazoa; phylum Echinodermata; class Echinoidea; order Camarodonta; family Strongylocentrotidae; genus Strongylocentrotus; species Strongylocentrotus droebachiensis. Next base: position 118,441 of record JAVYIG010002411.1, read on the forward strand.
AAGAAAGACACCGGTCTACTAGACTAGTCAAAATGATTTACTGATACCTGGCCATCAATGTGGCTCTGATCTTTGCTAGATATTGGGAAGTAGTACGTTGTGTGATGACTGGAAATAATGACGAGTACACACACAAGAAACCAGCCATAAACTATGGCCGTTACCGCGACATATGTAATCAGGTTTTTAGGGTTAACCTTGTTTCTTACCATGAGTCTGAGAGGATGGTTTTCAGAACGATATACTGGGTCAGTCACATAGATCTTTGCGTCCTGTTTCAGTGTTCCATCGTCATGGAAATTGGTGTTCTCCTGTAAACAATGTAAAGATGCAGTTATTCAAGGTGATGTAAAGTAGGAAAGGATTGTTTAGGGCATTTAAGAGTTAATTCAGGACCCACAAATAACTTTTAAAGGCAAATCCAACCTCGATAGCAAAGTAATGTAGAAGAAAGAAGAAAAATCAGAGAAGCATACTGGTGAAAATTTGCAACGTTTGCAAATTTAAAGAGTAGTCCAGATTCACAATCATTTTTTCATTCCGGCAAATGACACAATACTATAACATTTGTGATTCATGACATGTTATCCTTTACAATCAGAGAAACATTCGCATTTCAACGTTTCTGGTTTTGAAATAAATGAAAGGATCATGTCCAGTGCCCTGTTGCGTAAAAATTTGTTATGAATAACAAGTTACAATAATCGTTATAAGCACCGGAAATCATGGCAATTGTATGGCTGAAAGCAAATTTGTCATAGAAATTTAGCAAGTGTGTCATTGATAACAAGTTTTAAAGAACATGTCCTGGGGGGGGGGGGTCACAAGGAACTTATCTCTAAGTTGGACTTAACAATTATGGAAACCTGTTAGCATCTTTGAAAATATTTTGAGAAATTAATTTTAATAGGCATGAAAATCATACATATTTTCTATTATCATAGGAGATATCATGTTCTTGATGTGGAATTTATGAAAAGTCTAAAATACTTGAATTTTTGCTTTTGAATATATTTCATTTTGAGGCTACAAATGGCTCTCCAAGTCCAACTTAGAGTCAAATTCGAATTAGGATCTTTGTGAAACACCCCCTGGTATTTGGTCTTACCGAATCTTCGTCAATGTGGTCATCCGGAGATCCGAGCCGGCTGATGGTGCGCATTAAAACGTCATAACTAGCATCAGCAACGTTTCCCTTACTTCCTCTTCCTGTAATGATCAAAGGACACCATACTTTAGAAAGGAAAAAAAAGTGGGAGCAACCACAAAATTTCTGCACACACTGCATCCATTTTTGTTACATAAGTATATTGCATTTGATGAATGGATTTTTTTTGAAGAAAATTAAATCCTTAAAGATGAAGTTGAGTTCTGGTCATGCGATTGCATTGTGAAAGAAACGGTGTGGAACCGACCAGAAAAGGTTAATCATCTAGCATATAAGAATTTGTGTGTATTGCAAGGTTCTGGAATCATCAAAATGATAAGAAATTTGGCCAAGTCTTGGTAAAGTTACAAACACTGTACACAGAAAGATGTATATGGGACTACACGAACACGTGGCGTAAAAAGCCGCCCCCCCCCCCATTTTTACGATGTTACATGCATATTTAGAATATGAAGGCATTTGAAGAGCCATGCTTTTCAGGGAACATGTCTTATCTGATGTGTTTCCACACTTGCATAATAAGAATGAGTAACGCTTACAAATTATTTTTCACCTCTTCCCAGAACTCAACCTTCTCTTTAAATTGGCAACACATTAAGAGATTCACAATGATTGGTTTTACCAAAATTGGCATTTTGTTAATTTTTTATAACATTCTCGCCCACATAAATCATTTCACAGACATTACATTGTATTGTTGTTGCCAATTTAAAGAAGAATATGTGATAAATTTAGGCCTAAAATAGACCTATAAAAACCTGACAGGGTTACAGAAATCAAAATCAAAATCATATTCAAGAACGTGAATGACTTACCGGATGTAGGTTGAGTTTGCATCCAATCTGAAAACCAGTCTTCCAGGAGCTCATAATCTACTTTAATATTCACAGAAGTCGTGTCATCGATGTCGGTGTCTGTTAATCTGGTGATGCATTTGTCTAGGACGAACTGGCAAACACCTACAGTGACAAAATATTTGATTTCCTCATAAACATATACAGAATGTTAGTTCAAAATACAAAATAATTTTTTTTTTTTATCTGACAAAAATCGAAATCCATGTGGGACGACTTTAATGTATTAAGATACAGCTGCATCAACGTCTGTTAATCTGGTGATGCACTTGTCTAATTATCTAGAACAAATTGACAAAGGCCTATAAAGGAAAGAACAAATTGTTTTCAAATTTCTTTCCGCCGCCGGCTTACATAGCTTGATCACCTAGAGTCTTCTGTTTTTTTTTATACTTAATTTCGACCAACAGCTAGGTACCGTGGGGCAATTAGCAATAATGAACATTGATCCAATGTTCCAAATGGGGGGGGGGGGGGGGGCTAGTGTCTCCAAGCTGAGAGAGCTCCAAATAACCTGCCCTTTTTTTAATAGGCTTAACTCTTATCCTGCCGTAATGAATACAGCCCAGTGCCACAGGGCTTATCTCCATTGTGCCAAGCCACAAATCCCCCCTGTGCCAAGTTTATTTTGAGATAATCTGATGGTGCGATCAATGGCGCGTGCGAAGCACTCAGCACAGTACAATGAGCAAGAACAATAACTGCTATTACGAATGCGAGCATGCATGCATAAAACAGCTAAGCTGTGGCTCGCTCGCAAGAATTAGGCAGCCAATCAATAACGTGCTCACGTGTTCTAAGCACTATAGCTGGCAGGATATGAGTTAAGGTGACAAAAAAGGATATTGTGTTTAGAGTCTACCTGGCATGTTGGTGATGAGGTTCCTCATGGGCGTGGTCTTGTTTGCCCCTTCACCGGTGGAGTGGGCCATGAGGACGCGCCACTTCTCTTGGGATAACAGAGTCACCGCTACCATCCTATCAACAGAGAAATGCGTGGACAAACAGCAGACTGTTACGATTCAAAGTTAAAAGGATATTGACCACCTTGTAATAATTTTGGTTTTAATATAAGCAAAACAATTAGAGAAACAGGTCAACAGAAACAAACAAAAGACAATTTATGACATTTTCTTCACAGGGCATATTGGAGAGGAGCTTGCAAGACACGTCTTACACAGTGTTGACAATTTGTGTTTCATTTATGAAAACTTCAAAAATTCATAAGTTTCCTATTTTTAATCAGATATTGCTCAAACTTTCACTACTACCGGTATTTTCTTCTCATTTTTCTGCTTAATTTAACTTAAATATCAGGGTGAACTTCCCCTTTAAATTTATATCAGTGACATCATCACAAGAATGATAATACTGAACTGCAAATCACAAATTAATAATAAAATGGAAGTTGTCTGAATTCCAGATTACAATGTTTCATATTTTCAAACAGGAAATACATGAAATGCCATTAGAGCCAAAATTCTTCCGGTTATCTGTCTACGTCAAATGAAGTTGAACAACTAACGTTACTATCAGTTGCTAGAAGGTTGGACACGACTCAAACATTACTCAATTTTGATTCAGACTCAGACAATCTGCTCATAAAATGTACAATAAAGACATTTGTAGCTGTATAATGAAGAAACATGGCTTGTTTAGGTCTATATCTGATCTAGGGGGAATCGTTTCATTTACAACAACAAAAAACAGAATGAAGCAGAGCCTCCAGGGCCGTCCATAATTTGAAAAGCCTTGGTATGGAGCCTTATACTTTAACACAGTTCTTTCATTTCCAATTATATGTTTTTAGTAATGATAAGGACCTGAAGCTGAATTTGGACAACGAAATTGACGGATCCCCGTCATTGCTCAAGGTCAAAGCTTTGAAAGGACAGAGCGATTGTCTGGTTTTTCTTCTGAAACACGTGAAGGATTCCTCCATTATGGTTGAACTTATCAAATGGATCTCAGTTGAGAAAAACCTTTCTTTGGTCCTCCAGGTTGGTTTGATAATAATAAAAAAAACGTTTATGAGATTCATGATTTGTATAAACCTTTGACCCTGTACCATTGATTAGTAATAGTTTGGGACAAACCACACTTTATCAAACGAGGCCATAAACTGACTACCAAGCTCCTCCTGAAATTCATTTAACCCATATTCCAGGGGATCTTGGTGGCTCCAGTATTAAGCCTGTGGGAATGAGAATATTCAGAAATCAACAGGTCAATTGAAAAAGCTACTGCAACCTACTCGTGCCCGTTACGGATGGCGTGGTCCAGGCAGTTTCGGCCCTTGTGGTCGCATTCAAAGAACCTGATCTTGCACTGATCTAGCTCCAGAAGCATCTCCACGATGAGAATATTCCCGGCTTTGCAGGCGTACATCAACGGGGTCATCTGCAAAGGAAAAGATTCAAGAATAATTCTTAATATATTACATGGAACTGGATCAATATGAAGCCCTTTGTAAAGTACATGACAATATATTGAACTTCTCCATATTTTTTCTTTAACCTCTTATCCAAAAACTACAAAATGACAAAATGTTGGTCAAAAGGCTTTGGCCCAAATCCAAGGTCTATGCCCTTTTGACCAGCACATAATGATTCAATTTTATTCTATTTGATTGATTTATTTATGTTTGATTTTCTTTTTTGTTTGCATTTTTACAAATATATAACAAACAAACCATTGCAAATTCTACACATTTCAATGAAAATGATTCCCTAAAGGTTATAGGTCATAACACAAATATCAGAACAGCTACCTACCCCTTTGTTGTCTTGCATGCCAGCTAGTTTCTTGTTGGTCTTCAGAAAGAGCTTGGTAGTCAGTTTATGGCCTCGTTTGATTGCAAGGTGAAGTGCGGTTTGTCCCAAATGATTCCTAATCAGTGGTCAAAGTTCAAAGGTTAAAAAGGAAACATGAATCTCAAAATAATTTTTTAAATAATGCAATCCAATGGAACAAATAAGATTAAAGAGTATTTCAACATTTCAGGAGGACCTTGGTAGTCAGTTTATGGCCTCGTTTGATTGCGAGATGAAGTGGGGTTTGTCCCAAACTATTCCTAATCAATGTTCAAAGGTTAAAGGTTAATAAAAATCATGAATCTCAAATTATTTTTGAAATAATCTAATCCAACGCAACAAATAAGATTGAAAACGTTTCAGAATTTTCACTACCTCTATTTCGAGAACAACTTGCTTCTTAGAGGTCCTGGCTTCTACGTATTCTGTTTTTGTGATTTGTAATTTATGTTATGATGCCATATTGTATTGAATTGAATTGAATTTGGCAACAGAAAAAGTGGCTCCTGTAGACAGGTGGCCTCTCACTTCTTTCTCAAGGGAGGTGAAATACCTGGCCACTTAGACAGATGGCCACTAAGAAAGGTTTGACCGTCATATTGAAAGCTTCAATTTGTGAAAAGTCTCTAAAGCTTACTGTTCATAGAGGCCCACATCATCCTGGTTCTTCAGTAGAGCTTTAGCAGTGTCAAAATGACCACCCTGGGCTATCAGGTGCATGACAGTATTCTCCTGGGAATCCTTCATGAAGACACAATGCTTGTGCCAACCAACAAACTCCAGCAGACTCCTGGATGGGATGTAAGAATTAGACCTTAAGGTCTTAGTTGTGAATTTAAGTTTTCTAAGGCATGTTGCAAGAGAATGGTGGGGCATCTTGTCGGTAAACGGTATGCTTGTGCCATGCAAAAAACTTTGAAAGAGCCTCAGTTATCTCTTATCCTGCCATGCAGCCTAATGCCACAGGGCTAATTCCCATTGTGCCAAGCCTCAAATCCCCCTGTGCCAAGTTAATTTTGAGATAATAGGATTAACGCGATAGTACTATCAATAGTGCGTGCAAAACACTAGGCAATGGGCATGAACAATAACTGCTATAACGAATGTGAGCATGCATGCATAAAGCAGATAAGCGGTAGCTCGCTCGCATGAATGAAGCAACCAATCGATAGTGCGCTTGTGTTCAAAGCACTATAACTGTAACATGCAAGCAGCCTTATGGCAGGAAATGAGTTAAGAGTTGTGTGCTCTACCTTTTGCAGATTGTATACAAATGCAACAAAGTCTAGCAGACTCCTGAATAGGATGCAAGACTGAGACATAAGGAATTAATTTTGATTTTGATTTTGGGGCTTATTTCAAGAGAAAAAAGGTTTGATTGTGCCATGCAACAACTTCTAGCAGACTCCTGTAAAGTGTACAGGAATATAGACACATATCAGTTTAACATCATGTCTTGAGAACTTCTCAGAACAGTACACTTGCAACCAATTCTAGCAGATTCCTATATGAAGGACAGGATTTAGAAAACAGACAAAAGCAGTATATCTTTCTACTGCTGGTATATTTTTCCTAGGACAGCATTAAATTTAACTGCTTTGTTTTCAAAACAATACTGAAAGCTAGGTTCAATGGATATTTTGGTCTTAAATGTGAAGAAGATTACACCCACCCAATAAAAAAAAGTTTGATTCTTCCTGACATACTATTTTTATGGTCTGATGAAAAAAATCATCTCAGAAGCAAATCAAATGATTTCTTCACAAAGACTGCTTCATTTGGCTCAATATTTTATAGGTACTCCAGAACTGCATTTTCAAGAAAATAGTTAAGTTTTGGGGGCAACGCCAGACTTTCTCAAGCAAAAGAGACACATGGTCGGGTGGTCACGTTGCACGACCTTTCATATATTTCCTGTAGGGTTTTCACAAAATGTCAGGTAAATTGGACCAGATTGTTTGTAGATTTAAAGGTTTTATCACAAAAATCTCGCCCAAATTTTGTGAATAAAGGGGCATGTTTTCACAAATGATCGGGTAACACGACCACCCGATCGGACGCGATGAACCAATGATTCAAAGTAAGCCATCTTACTCTGTCTGTCCCTTGGCTGCACAGAGCAGTATGATCATCTCAATCTCCATGGATTCACAGCCGGTACTGATGTCATCAAAGCTTTTCAGCAAATCCTATTAAAGAGGTCAACAAAAAAGGGAAAGATGTAAAGAAACCTTAAAGAATGCACTTACAGTTAACAACTTAATTATTCATACCCTGCCAAGTTTTGTAACTTTTTAAGTATGTGAAAAATTGAAAGTCTTTATTTTATGTCCCACAAACCATGACAAAATCGTATGTGGAAAGTTCATTTCATATGAAGCCACTGTTTTGCTTGCCAGAACACCTTAGAAACATAGATACTTCGGAAGATCTCATAATTATGAACCCAGTTCATCATTTCCACTCCTTCTGTATCATATTCTGTAAAGCACATAAAGACATTCAAGTATGCCTGTGTATTATGAGCCTCGTTTGATTGTGAGATGAAGTGATGTTTGTCCCAAATGATTCCTAATCAGTGGTCAAAGTTCAAAGGTTAAAAAGGAAACATGAATCTCAAAATAATTTCTTTAATAATGCAATCCAATGGAACAAATAAGATTGAAGAGCATTTCAAAATTTCCAGGGGACCTTGCTAGTCAGTTTATGGCCTCGTTAGATGAAGTGTGGTTTGTCCCAAACTATTACTAATCAATGGTAAAAGGTCAAAGGTTTATATAAATCATGAATCTCACAAACGTTTTGTTATTATTAAACCAACCTGGAGGACCAGAGAAAGGTTTTTCTCGACTGAGATCCATTTGATAAGTTCAACCATGATGGACGAATCCTTCACATGTTTCAGAAGAACAACCAGGCAATCGCTCGATCCTTTCAAAGCTGTGACCTTAAGCAATGACGGGGATCCGTCAATTTCGTTGTCCAAATTCAGCTTCAGGTCCTTATCATTACTATATAGAATTTGAAATGAGAGAACTGCGATTAAGTAGAAGGCTCTATACCAGGGGGGGGGGGGGTTCACAAAACTTGTCATTAGTGACAAATGACAGTTTTTGTTATAAGCTACTGAAATCCTTGCTTCTGATTGGTTATCAGCAGATTTGTCACTGATATTTGTCATTTGTCATCGAAAAAAGGCTTTGTGAAACGCGCTCCAGGGCTTTTTAAAGTCTGGACGGCCCTGGAGGCTATGCTTCATTCTGGGTTTTTTGTAACTGTAACAATTTCCCTCTAGATCAGAGAGACCTATACAAGCCATGTTTTCTTCATTATACAGATACAAGTGACATTATTGTACATTTTAGGAGTAGATTGTCTGAGTCTGAACCACAATTGAGTAATTTTTTAGTCATGTCCAACTTTCTAGCAACTGATGGTAACGTTTAATAGTTGTTCAACTTCATTTGACGTAGACAGATAATCGGAAGAATTTTTGCTCTAAAAATGGCATTGCATATCTTGGACCCTTTGGCCTTTATGGAAATCTCATCCGGACCGTCAAAGAAAGGTTTGAGAACCCCTGCTCTGTACAGAATATGTACTTGTGCATGTTTTCTAGCAACTGATAGTAACGTTAGTTGTTCAACTTCATTTGATGTAGACGGATAATCAGAAGAATTTTGGCTCTTATGGCATTGCATGTTTTGGACCCTTTGGCCTTTATGGAAATCTCATCCGGACCGTCAAAGAAAGGTTTGAGAACCCCTGTTCTGTACAGAATATGTACTTGTGCATGTTTTCTAGCAACTGATAGTAACGTTAGTTGTTCAACTTCATTTGATGTAGACAGATAATCAGAAGAATTTTGGCTCTAATGGTATTGCATGTTTTGGACCCTTTGGCCTTTATGGAAATCTCATCCGGACCATCAAAGAAAGGTTTGAGAACCCCTGTTCTGTACAGAATATGTACTTGTGCATGTTTTCTAGCAACTGATAGTAACGTTAGTTGTTCAACTTCATTTGATGTAGACGGATAATCGGAAGAATTTTGGCTCTAATGGTATTGCATGTTTTGGACCCTTTGGCCTTTATGGAAATCTCATTCGGACCGTCAAAGAGAAGGTTTGAGAACCCCTGCTCTGTACAGAATATGTATTTACTTGTGCATGTACAGGCATTAACAGATTCACTTTTGAGGAAGCAGCATGTAGTTTTGTCTAGATTCCATCAAGGCAGTTCCTAGACTGGTATATGATGGTTAAAGGGCCACTCTAACCAAAACGGGCAAAAAAATGAAAATAAGACAGGTAGAAAATTTTTTGATGGAGATTCCGAATATGACAATGATTTTTCTTAGAATTCATCAATAATTTGGTGATGATGCATTTGACGTCACTGCAAGTTCTAGTCAAAAGGAGGGTGATTTAGGCAGTAACGCGTCATTAAAAAGGCAAACTATGATATTAATTGAAGAAAAAAAAGACATTTATCTGAAAAATATAATATGCACTTGATAATCCCAGTACGTTTCTGGCAATTTCAGAGGCTGGAATATTTAATAATAAGTAGAGGTGTATTCATGTTTTGAAAGGCTATGTTAGTTGGGTTAGAGTGGCCCTTTAAGTGTGAACATTTACTTTTGCAACATGATACACAGCTCTTCAGCAACTTCAGCATAGTTGCCCCTGCAGGCGTAGTGCAGGGGGGTCAGCCCCTTGGTGTTCTTGGCAACCAGGAGCCTCGGGCAGAGATCATGTAGCACGTGGACAATGTCCAGGTGTCCTTGCTTGCATGCCGTATGCATGATGGTGGAACCATAGCGCGATTTGACCTCGAGGAGGTAATTGGAGGCACCACTGTCCTTTTGATCTGCCGGACATACTGATAATCGTGAGAAAAATAATATTACATTTATAAACCACCTTTCGTATGGTGTCCCTCAGGGGTCTGTGTTGGGCCCATCAATCTTCAGCATTTATGCCAGCCCTGTTGCCGAGATTGCACGGTCCCAAGGCATCAATATACATCTTTATGGGGATAACACCCAGCTATACACATCATGCATAGACAAGAAATACTTACAAACAGAGAAAGAGAACATTATCATACAAAACTTAGATTAATTACAAACATAGAGGAATATTACAACCAATAAGAAAAGATGTCTTTTGGAAGGGGGCAAATAACTGAAGAAGCCCTTTCCCTATCTGGTTCAAGGGACTACAAGTCTATTACTAACGGCTGATCGTGTATTATACATGGATGTTTGCGAATAGAGTAGATCACCTAGGAAAGCTGGGGCTTGGTTGAGACACTTGTCAGCGCATGAGAGAGTTAAGGTTTTACTAAATGATATTTAGAAAGTTTCAAGAGGAATTATGTACAAGTATTTGAAGTTTTTTGAATTTTGAAAATCACTCATTGTTCACAAATTTAAGAACACGCAAACAATATTTCCAGCAAATATTGCAAAGGAATTGTCTATGTCAACAAATTACTGCGTCAACATCATTCAAAACACAATTCATCCTCCAAATAAATGAAGAATTCACTGTTGACTATAACAATCAGTTTTGCAACATTCCAATTTTTAATTTGCCCCAAGTCGATGCGCTAGTGCCCTTCGGTAAGGCATTACGTTACGAGACCACTGTTCTACCACTTAGAATATATAAGTAACAGATCTATTCAGCCAGAATTCTCCCTGACTCACCACATGTCATACAGCACCTGATCAGCATCTCGTTACCAGTCTTGATGACTTCATGTAGGACGGTCTTCTGATATATGTTCTGAGCTAACAATATCTGTAATGAAAAAACACAGGGAAACATCCTGTTTGAAAGTGTACATGTATAGAGCTCATATCTTCCTCAGACCAGAATATGGTAATATATTTCCTGAAATGAAATGTGTTTTTACACTAAATTCCTTACCCCGAATCCCATCATAATAAGGACTCTCAACTTTCAAATATCTTTAGAAGACGTATAAGAGTGGGCTCTCATGGGGAATTTGACACCATTCGGCTGTTTACCAAATAACAGGTACTGTCAGTCACCCGGATTAGCCTTCAATTCTATGACCAACATATGGACAAGTCATTATCTATCTTTTCCCCCACCCAAAGACTCTCCAAGAGACTAACAGGGTATTTCTTGATAGGCCTACAAGTTCGCTGTGTGCAGACTTGTACATCCGTTAATGCTATTTCCACCAAGTCTCGTGTCAGCTAAATATGGCCTTGTGTACGTGGAAACTGACGACCCAATCCACTGCACTATTTGTAGCAACTTGCTCCATCTTTATAGAAAACAATGTGGTGCCTCTTGGTCCCCCATGATCCTCTTTTTCTTATGTTAATTGAGAGCTGAGTTGGTGAGATAACCACCTGTCAGTGACCACGCTGGGTGGTCTAATCCCTCCTGGCCAAACTAGTACAAACAGGCTTTAAGATACAATTTTCCTGGAAGAAGAAAGACTCTCACCCTCTGCATGTCGCATTTTCTACGCTGGCAAGTTGAAAGGAATCGTAGAGCATACTTCACGTTGCCCTTCTTCAGGATGATGTAGAGAGGCGTGCTCTTCGCAGCGTTGACGGCAAGGGGGTTAGCTCCGTGTTTCAAGAGCAGGAGGGCAGCATCAAACTTACCATTGTGGCATAAAATGGTGAGAAGCGTTGAATTAACTCTGCCAAACCTCACCGGTTGCTGAAAAAGGCCAAAGACATAATTTTAAAACAAGTGCAAAAAAATACTAGTCGCATTTGTATAGCACTAAATACAACACTTGTAAGTGCTCTACATTGTATTTAAATCGTTATTACCACAGTCATTGGATTCAATGGCTTATCTGTTCACATGATAGCGCACACGTTCTGCTCCCTGGGGAGTATTCCGGCAAGGCACCATTTTACAAGCACACAAATTCACATTCCAATCCTACCGGGTACCCATTCAACACCTGAGTGGCAAATGTAGGTTAATGTCTTGCCAAAGAACATAAGTGCCAAGGCACGACTCAAAACCACGAACCATGAGATCCACAGTCCGGCTACGTATCTACTAGACCACGACACCTCTACATGCATAACTTCCATAGTAAGAAAGAAAAATAGTCGAAGCCAAACTGGTCATTGTGGAATGCAATGTTGAGAGTGATTGCTGCAGTAGCCCTCCAAACTTCAAAGTTTAATTGATGCAAGATTTATCATATTATTAAAAAAGATGGAGGGTGGAGCAAGAGGGTGTTCTACCTCTGTACAAAATAACTGTCACAGATTCTTAATAATAATACAGACATTTATAACGCACAACATTTCCACCCAAAGGGTGATCATGGTGCTTACAGTGAGCTACATAATATACTTCGATACAATTTTGCTTACATTACATTATACATGGTAAAAAAAAAAGATGATATTAGATAAGTTTTCAGGCTGGCCTTGAAACTATGTACTGATTTACATCAAGTGTGATATCTGGATGTGATGGAAGGGCTCGGATCACAATCTTCTGTCCAGGAAACTAACCGCCAACTACAGTTCTCTCTCTCTCTCTCGATCTCTCTCTCTCTATTACAAGGGTGGTAGGAGCGGCAGTGGAAAATAGAGGACAGGGGTTTTTTATCACCTATGTACAGAATAACCATTAGCAGTACTTACATCAACTCTAAGATCTGGATGTGAGAGAAGGGCTTTAATCATGATCTTCTGTCCCTCAAACTTACAAGCAAGCTGTAATGGTGTTTGACCTTGATTATCCTTCACGTTGACCTGTACCTTCTTGGCTACCAAGAGTTCAACCAGCTTAGCTTTATCTTGAGCCTGGTGTAAACAAAAACAAAAACTATAAATAAATGATGTTGTTTGTTTGTTGGTGTGTTTTCACCTAACAGCGAGGAAAGCTTGTGTATGTTCGTAAGTAAGAAAACAGGGGGACCGAAGGCTCCCAGTCCTCTCTGAGGGGAGTTGGCAAGTGGGTAACTGGTAATGCCTTACCAAAGTAGTGCAACGATTTGGTTTTGAACCAAGGACCTTCTGGTTTATACAAGACCACTTCTCTACCACTGAGCCAGCGCGCCTCATTCATCTTGAAGCTAGAAGGGAGTTTATTAACTCTGTGTAAAATAATATGATTTAAAGCCCCACTGCACTCCTTATACTTGCTTCCTCTATATAGCAAACAATGCCTAATCGGTGCCTGTTGGTCCCCCATGATCCTATTTTCCTTATTTTAATTGAGAGTTAATTTGATGAGATAACCACCCGTCAGTGACCTTGCAGGGAGGTATAATCCCCCTGGTAAAACAAGTACAGACAGGCTTTAAGGTTCTTCTGGCTCCCAACATTTGTTTACACTGGACTGCCACTAACAAATATTGCTTTGCATATTTATAGGAGTTTCAGTTTTGGGCAAATGTAGGCCGTAATAATTTCATATTATATATTTTAGGACACGATTCTGAAAACAACTATACCATTATACATAATCATGATTTCTGAACCATGATATGAAATCATTGTAAGAGCACTAACTGTTTTCATATAGTCAGCACAGCAAATGAAATAAAATTTAATCCTCAAACTTACTTGGCTTTTAATCCTAGTTTGTTTCTGACTACAAGATGAATGGGCACATCAACAATTTGTTCATAATTTGTATCAACTCTGCAAAACATACAAACAAATATTCCCCATGGAAAACTGCTCAAATTTAAACCCTACACTGGCCTAAAGCTTTGTTTCAAAAACAGATTCAAGAAAAGAATCTAAGTTTCCCTTTGTTAAATGAGATCCTAGACCCCGGGTCTATTCAAACTGATTTCTATAGTAGAATATGGACCAATAAGATTAATCCTTAAACTTACTTGACCTTCGACCCTGACTTTGTCTCTGACTGCAACGTGAATGGGCCTCTTTCCTCCTGCTCCCCTAACATCAAGATCTAAAATATTGAATAAGAAAAATAAAGAGTAAATGCCTAAGAGTGTTGTAATAAGGTAGAGTAGGTATTTAGTTGAGTGGTGTAAAGATAAACTCCAGTTCTGGTAAAAAAAAGAAAATTAATTCTCACAGAATCAAACGAAACTTACACTGAATGTTCAAGATTACAAATAAATGACATGTGCCAAACAATTTTGGAAGAAAATGTAAACTGGCTGAGTAATGAGCATAGAAAGACAAGGAAATCAAGGTAGTACTAGCCCCGACACCATGTGTGTTGTCCCATATATAGCTTTCTGTGTCAGTACTTGTTACTTTACCAAGACTCGGTCAAATTTATTATGATTTTGATGACTCCAGAACCTTGCAGTGCACACCAATACTTACATGCTACATGATCAACTGTTTCTGATCCTTTCCACACCTTTTCTTTCACAATGCAATCGCATTACCAGTACTAAAGTTTATCTTTAAGCACCTGATTTGAAATGCAAAGGTTATTATTTTTTCTACATTCTTTTAGAGTAGTTTTTTGTCAAGGTTGGATTTCCATTTTCAAGTGTCACAGACATGAGCACTATACAAGAATCCTTATTATATTATTTGACATACACGTTGTATGTGTTGCAAAGGTCCTCTATGGCCAACAATGTTTGTTCCAACAATCTCCCAAAGCAGCTGAAAGGTTCACCATACCTTGCCCATGTTGTATCAGCATGTCTACCCATGGTAGTAGAGTCTTCATGCAAGCGTAGTGGATGACACTGTTGCCCCGCCCATCCTTGGTGGCGATCTCCTTAGAGATTTGCTCCGGGGTGAAGTCGGAGAGGAGCTTCTTGGCTTGTTCTACATCGGGCTGCTTGGAGTTCACCAGCTGTGATTGCGGAAATGAAATACATGTATATACATAGGGGGTGTGAGGCCCGATGCTCAACAACAACAAAAACTTAAATTTGAGCTTTGGATTGAACGAAAGATGAATATCTAATATTTTGAATGTGAAGTCTCTATATCATATATATGCAACTTGCACAATTTATGTTTCTTTTTGAGGGGAAACAGCTACCATACTTTTAATGAGATCATTGTAGATGCTGAAATTCATTCTTATGAAACAAGAAGTTCATATATAATTTGCCCTCTGTTAAAACAACTTTCCTCCAAAGCAACATTTGTTTCACTGGACCTTCACTATAGAATCAAAGATATTGTCAATTGCTTATCAGTTATCACTTCATTTCATTCAACCACTATTTGACGTGACGTCATAAACGGGTCTTCTACTGTCAATAGGTGTCTGGTATTTGGGAATTCTGCAGTCTCCCTTCTTTCTCTCTATTGCAAGTCACTCTTTCTCTCTTTATTATGTTTCATCATACTAGGCTGTTAGTTTAGTTTAGATTAGTTTAGTTTAGTTTAAAGGTTAATCGAGAGCTGCAAGCATTTCATGCAAGCTTCATGCTTACGCTACATATCCCTCCTATATCATGTTAATTGTAAAAGTGCGTACCGGTAATGCTCTCCTATGTATTGTCTAGTCTACAGTATGAGTATCATGTATTATACTTTGAAACGTAAATCATATCACACTGATGTACATTATGTTAAAATATGTATGTTTGAAATATGATAAATCAATAAATCAAAATCAAGTCGAATCACTTCATTCTTTTAAGTCAAAATTGAAATAATATTTGCATAAAATGCATTACACACAACGTTTGGGTCCATACCTTTAGCAATGAGTTTCCACGCACTTTCCTGGCCAGGAGTCTAAAACTCGCCTTCCCGCCAGTCAGCTCAGGCTCTGATTCAGACTGCGAGCTTTCTGACTCTCCCTCGCTACCGGTGTCATCGTCTGAGAAAGGGGGCGAGTTGGTACCCCTCGACGACTCCTCCTCATCGCTCGAATCAGTGGAGGAGTCGGATCTTTGATGACGGTTCAAGATTGCTTGGGTGCGAAAGTGGTTAGGACGCAGCCGCCGGTTCATCATATTTTCATAGTTTCTTTGTAAAGCGAAAGAGAAAAAAAAAATTATAATATAATGATTAAAATAAAACTATATTTTAGTACAGGTAGACTATGTCTGTTAATTACAAAACTAACACCTTGAATTTTCGGCGCTTGTTCAGAAACGTATCCAAAATTTGACCCATAACTCAGGCGTGGAGATACCCTACTAAAACACACCCAAAATGAAGTGAATATTTATTAAATGTCCAAATAAAGATCATGAGTTAAAAGTCGTTATGTTTATTACCTGTTTCGTGTCAATTTTCTTGTTATTTTTGGAGTATTTTTCGAACAACCGATAATATTAGTATACACTTTTTCTTGGGCTTCACGGCAAACCGTTGCACAATACAAGTGCATACCGATGGTGGGTTGCGGGCGGGCGCGCCCCTGTGTGAAGTTATCTACCGTAATGTTTTATCTCCACGCCGGAGTTACTGGTCAAAATTGGATATGAAAGTACACTAGCGCCGGTATCTCTACACCCTTACGGGTT
Organism: Strongylocentrotus droebachiensis; assembly: GCA_035222895.1. Taxonomy (NCBI): domain Eukaryota; kingdom Metazoa; phylum Echinodermata; class Echinoidea; order Camarodonta; family Strongylocentrotidae; genus Strongylocentrotus; species Strongylocentrotus droebachiensis. The sequence continues at coordinate 134,732 of JAVYIG010002411.1, forward strand.
AAAGTATGGATATGATTCTGAATTAGCGCCCAGTGCCCCTGCTGCTCCCCTAAATCCAGGGAGCTTTGAAGCCCATGCCGAAGGCGTCGGATGCCTAGCTTCAGCATCGGAGCTCCCTGGAGTTACTGCTCCCCTTGTTTTATAGACGCAGGTATTCGTTGATAGAACCTTTAATATATATGCAAATGATCAAATCTACCATATTGGGAATATTTGTTTGGAAAAAAAATTATCCTGGGCAAATATACCGTATGGAATTAAGGGAAAATGAATTTGACATACATTTGGGGAAAACGATTAAAACAGTTTAATTTGAAACTACTCCATAGGTTCTTAACATGTGAAGAATATCTATATCGTTTCAAAAAATCTGATCATGATTATGGATTGAATTAAGTGCAATTAAATGTACAGAAAATTATTAATTATCATTTTGAATTGTGATTAACGGTACTCAAAAATATTTTGGAACAAGAAAAACAGAAGTATTGTTTGATAATGAAAAAAATGAATACAGTGGTATCATATAATTGTAGGCAAGCAATGTGATTATATAAATTAAAAATATGTAGTTTTTTTATATCGAATTCATGTTATATATAAAGAAAATGTAATTTTACAAACATATATTCAACATTTATTTAAAGGAAATATTATGGAGCGCAAATGTTGCAAAGTATCACCTCTGGAAAAAATGTTAACTATGCTTTTTTTTTTTTAAGTCATTTTGTGATATAAGTATTATAATAATAATAATAATATTGAATTTTTATATAGCGCTCAACTCTTATCGTGCCAAGAACACTGTTCTGTGCATGCGCTGGCGTGCCACGCTCACATAATTGGGTTTCTGGTGGCTTGCCATGCCAGGGAAAAAATTACTTAAAGGGGAAGTTCACCCTGAAATTAAGTTAGTTTTAATAGGAGTAGAAAAATGAGAGAAACAAGTCAGTGAAAGTTTGAGCAAATTCCGATTAAAAATAAGGAAGTTAGGATTTTTTAAGTTGTGATCAATCAAACACAAATTGGCAACTCTATGACGTAAAATGCGAGCTCAACTTCCATTTGCTTAGTACTAAAAAAATCTAAAATTTTCATTTTCCCTCAAGAAAAATTTCAACCATACATGCACCCTAAATATAATAATTGCAAATATGTTTCTATACTCCCCCTGCAAGGAACAAATATATATTCCGTCATCAATAACAAAGAAAACATGATTTTATGGAATATTATGCACAAAAGCAAATGAAGGAGAGCTCGTATAATAAGTCACAGAGTTGCCAATTTGTATTTGATTGATCACAACTTCAATAATTCATAACTTTCTTATTTTCATTCAGAATTTGCTCAAACTTTCACTCACCTGATTTTCTTATTATTCTGCCTCTATCGAAACAAACTTATTTTGGGGGTTGACTTTCCCTTTAAAAAATTTGGGGGGCTACTTTCCAAGCTTGCTTGCATGAAAATAACACTCTTTAATTTGTTTTGCATCGAATTCTATGCAAAATTTGGGGGCTCTTTTATGATGTTCGGGGGCTCTTTTGGGCATTTCGGGGGCTATTTCGCCCCGAGCCCCCGTGTATTTTTTTCACTGTGCCATGCACACATAAACGCTCATTCGCGCTCGCGTGCCTCGGACACATTTTTGTGCATAAGTACACACGCTAATTGAACCTACCTTAAATTAACATGGCACACAGAGGATTAGTGGCTAGCACAATAGGGATTAGCACTGTGGCACTGGGTGAAATGGGGGCAGCTTAAGAGTTAATACAAATGTCTCTAGTCTAACTTCTAAGCGCTTTACAAATATACAATATTAATTCATGTGTTTTTCTTTATATAATAAATATATGATTATGTGTTTCTTATGTAGAAGTCTATGTATTATAAAATTAATAAAAGATGGAGAAAAAAAAAGGAAAGAAAAAAAAAGGCTTTGTCAAGTGGAAAACACTCCGCCACTCTCGGATAGGACGTTACGTGTACAGGAGAGTCACCACCACCACTGCACTAGTATAAGAGTAGGGGAAAACCATCGTGCGGTGTACGGTCCACCTACACACACCAGTATCCGGAAGCTTCTTCAGTAAATAGGAGGCAGATTATCCAGAAGAAGAAAAAGTAATAGAAATATGAAATACTACTTACTGCATTTAAGACGAATCTTTTAGAAATGGTTTCATTAACATTTCTTTTCCTTCGACAAGTGTCAAGTCTAAAGTCGCTCAACGACTTTCATATGTTCCAAAATGTTTGTGTGCATCTGCTGCGCTGGTTTATCGCATCTGCTGTGCTGTAAATGAAAATGAATATAATTATGGTGTCTCTAAACTATCAAAAGTAATATAAAATATAATGCAGGAAAAAGTATCCTACAAGAGTCCGCGAATAAACTTCCTTTGAGAATTATACGATAGCCTACATATAGGTTTAAGGGCTTAGAAACACATTGTATGAACACATCAATTTGGGCGTTTTCTGGTGTCGTTCCTTTTCTTTATTTGCTGCAAAATGGCTGCGGAGCTGCATGCATACACAGGCGCGGATCCAGGGGGGGGGGGGGGGGGCCGAGCGGGCCTTGGCCCCCCCCCCCCCCCCCCGCAAAAAAAAAAAAAAAAAAAAAAAAAAGAGAGAAGAAAGGAAAAGAAGGGAAAGGGAAAGAGGAGAGAAGGGAAAGAAAGAAGAGGAAGAAAAAAAGAAAAGGGGGAAGAAGGAGATCGGGGGGCCGAAAGGGCCTTGCCCCCCCCCCCCAATCAATCAGGCTGTTGACCCCCCCCCCCCCCCAATCAAAAAAATAAGAGAGAAGGAAGGAAAGGGAAAGAAATGACATAATTTCCGAGATTTTTCCTCACTTTTTAGTAAATACGTTTGTATGTGTTTGTTGGAGAATGACAAATTACTAAATTTACAGCCAGGCATATCAATTTCATGGGACAGTTAAGCGTTCACCCGTCCGCAATAAAAAAAGAGATTTTCAGCGCCCGTTATAAAGGCATGGGAAGAAGCAGAAAAATCGGACTTTGGCCGGGTTTGATAGGTGTAGCATTAGTTGTGGAGGCTGTCCGGAATAGATACCAACATCTATAAAATGCCTGATATTTCCTCTTTGTAATCATGTAACTTTTAATAATTTTCGAAAATAGATAGTTCCGTCATTTTTAAGATTTCAAAACACTTATGGGTAGAATTTGGAAGAGATTTAAGCGTAATTTAGAAGAAATGTGCTTGTTCACACCCCCTGTGTGACTTTTCCATTGGACTTACGCGCGAACGGTATAAGCTACAAATTATATACCATGTCGAGAACATAGGTCATTTCCTCAGCTTTCATAATATATTAGATTTATTATGATTGGTTGAAAAATAGGTCCGTCAAAATGACTTGACAAATTGTTATGTCTGCAAGAAAATATAATCTGAAGTGGCTTTCTTGAGTCGATGCGAGGTGTGCAATAGCTACGTATTGCTCGCTCTTACACCGCTGATGTCTAATTGGGCATGACGTTTAATGGTAACAAAATGCCACTTATTCATATCTATTAGTTAAATGAATGTAACCAAACTATAAAATAATTACACAGGAACAAATATTTCCATATCATAAATAACAATACGTTTTCAAAATTAGTTAAATTAAGATGTATTTATAGGTATGTATAGCCATGATTAAGAGATTTTTGTTGTGTAACAGGATTCCGGACTGTATCCATTCTACATGCAGGGTATACGCGCGTGTACTAGTGTGTACCGTATACTACGCGCACTGTATTGCCATTGTATGCGCTTAATATGCCATGTGTGTTGCTATATATGCCTAATGTGTGTGTGGTGCGTTGGGGGTGTATAGGGCCTGTGTGTGTGCCACGGCAGAATACATACAATGTTCTCTTTAGCTGTACCACATGTTCAGGAGACCGTGATCAAAACACTGATATCATGCACTCTAATTTTAACAAATTAATATATTATTCTGACGGTCCGAGTCACAATTTCCACTGTTCACAGCTAGGCTTATGAGCCTAACATCATACACCCCCATTTGCTATAATGGACACGTCCAATGTACTTTTGTTCAGCTACGCTCCTGTGCGACGCGTTTCCAGCGCGTATCAGTAAAACCTGCGTTTGACTCCGCACAGTGTTAAGTGCTGGTATTTTCTACGTCGCGTTTACTGTCCAAATCGAGCAAAACTAATTCATATGCAAGAAATATGATTCTTGAGATTCCTACATGTCAGGCCCGAGGTGGGGCAGGGATTGGGTGCCTCGAGCTCCCTCCCCCCCCCCCCCCACTTGTTTTGAAAAAGTATATTAAAGAGAAATAAAATAGAATGAGAGCAAGAAAGAAAGAATAGTTAACTGCCAGTGTTAGAAATTAATGAGGCATCTAAATATGCTCATCTGACCGTGATTAAATGCCTAAAACCCCTAAGCTCCCGGGGGCTCTGCCCCTGGATTCCACCTGGGACCCTACGGCGGGCCCTTAGATGCTCATCTGACGGTAATTTAATGCCTAAAACCCCTGATTTTGGGGGGCTCCTCCCCCTGGATCCCACGCCAAATAGTGACCTGCCAGTGTCATAAAATAATAAGGTATAACAAAAAATGCTCATCTGACCTTAATTAAACGCCTAAAACCCCTGAGCTTCCGGGGCCGGCTCAGCCGCCTCGACCCCACCAGGGGCCCTAAGGCGGGCCCCTGAATGCTTATCTGACCGCAATTTATTGCCTTAAACCCCTGAGCTTGCGGGGTCGGACAAGGTATCAAAATGTGTTTATCTGACCGCAGGCGCGTAGCCAGGGGGGGGGGGGGGGGCGGTCCCCCCAAATCGGAAGAGGACGTAGGAAGAAAAAGGAGCAGACCTGAAGAACACCTTTGAAAAAAGGATTAAGAGTATAGAAAACGGTACAACGCATCGTCTTCTTTCTCTAATAATTTAATGAAACGTCAAAGTTTCGCTCAGGAGGGGAGGGGGGAACTGAATTCAGACAAGGATTACAAATCGAGAACGGTACAGCGAATCGTCAAAAACATCAAACATCAAAGCTTCCGCGCGAAGCGCGGGGGTGGGGAACCTGAATTCAGACGAGGATTCAGAGGCGAGAACGGTAATACGAATCTTTAATGATTTAATGAAACTTAAAAGCTTCCGCGCTTCGCGCGGGATGGAGGGGAAACTAAATTCCGACGAGGATTATTTTCGAAAACGGTCCTCAAATCGTCCTCTTTCTCTAATGATTTAATGAAAATTAAAAACAGGGGAGAACCTGAATTCAGACAAGGATTAATCGAGAACTGTACAGCCAATCGTCTTCTTTCTCTCATAACATTATGAAACTTAAAAGCTTCCGCGCTTCGCGCGGGAAGGGGGGGGGGGACCTGAATTCGGACGAGAATTAAGAGTCGAGAACTGTACAACGAATCGTCTTCTTTCGAATGATTTATTGAAACGTAAAAGCTTCCGCGCTTAGCGCGGGAGGGGGGGGAAACTAAATTCAGATGAGGATTAAGAGTCGAGAACTGTAAAGCCAATCGTCTTCTTTCTCTCATAACATTATGAAACTTAAAAGCTTCCGCGCTTCGCGCGGGAAGGGGGGGGGACCAGAATTCGGACGAGGATTAAGAGTCGAGAACGGTACAACGAATCGTGTTCTTTCTCTAATGATTTAATTAAACGTAAAAGCTTCCGCGTTTCGCGCGAGAGGGGGGGGGGGAAGGGGGAACCTGAATTCAGACGAGGATTAAGAGTCGAGAGCTCTCCAAAGAATCGTAATAATTTAATAAATTGTAAAATTTTCTTTTGAAACGTCAAAGCTTCCGCGCGAAGCGCGGGAGGGGGGGGGGGACCTGAATTCAGACGAGGATTCAGAGGCGAGGACGGTATAACGAATCGTCTTCTTTCTCTAATGATTTAATGAATCGTAAAAGCTTCCAAGCTTCGCGCGGAAGGGGGAAAACTGATTTCAGACGAGGATTAGTGTCGAAAACGGTACAACGAATCGTCTTCTTTCTCTAATGATTAAAGGAAATTTAAAAAGCTTTCGCGCGAAGCGCGGGAGGGGGGGAACCTGAATTCAGACGAGGAAGTCTCCAAAGAATCGTAATAATTTAATAAATCGTAAAATTTTCTGCGCTTCGCGCGGGAGGGGAAAAACTAAATTCAGACGAGAATTATTTTGGAGAACGGTACAACGAATCGTCTTGTTTCTCTAATAATTTAATGAAACGTCAAAACTTCCGCGTTCGCGGAGGAGGGAGAGGGAAAACTCGCCCCTTTCTGCACCGACCCCCCCCCCCCCCCGCATTACGTCACTGTTGGTCACCATTACGTACCAATATTTGGCTCGCATAATTTCAAATTTGGGCCCCCCCCCCCTAAGAAATCCTGGATCCGCGCCTGTGCATACAAAGTACAAAGTTATGTGCACAGTCAACTAAAAACTAATGAACTCTCTGAACAGCAATATAGCGCCATATATCGGTCAACTTAATTGCCAATATGTAACATGTGTAGCATGATTTCCGCTAGAGGGGATTTTAATTGTTTCTAGTAGTAGATTATATATTAATAGTACTTCTAGCTCTTAATTGCCCCTTTTTTAATATTTGTTTCTCTCTGATCTCTCTCTCTCTCTCTCTCTCTCCCTCCCTCTCGCTGTTTCTCTCTTTCACATTGTAAGACCTTTTTTTGTTTAATTATTACGGTCACTTCACTTTGTAAACTATAGTCTCACTCCCTGATGATCAGTCCCTAGTTTGGCTGCCATGTCGAATTATTTGAATATAAAATACCAATACAAAAAAAGAAGAAGCAATAATAATAATTGTTATTATTCTATTTGGCAAATCAAGTCCAATAAATACAATAATATATATAACAATCAGGAATTAAGATAAAATTCAATAGAAAGCATAAATATTGCAATATAGCAGGTGCATCGATCCGGTCGAGCTGCCCGGGTATGGACAAAAGTTCAATAACCAAATGTGACCCTATACGTACGTAGTGTTTCCTCCCCACACCCGATCATGCAGATGCACCTGATATTGATCGAAATACAGCTTTAAAAAGAAAATAAAGATGAGGAGAAGGCAATATATGGGGGGAGGGAGAAAAAAAAAGGGGAACAAATTCAATAAACACATTGCCTTTTTTTTTAAAGGTGTGATTTCATGACAACGTAGCCTAAATATATTACTGTTAATCATTAACACCATCATCACATTATGAAAAAATAACAATAACAATATTATTATCATTATTATTATTCATATTATTATTACTACTGTCATTATTATGATTATTATCATTATTTTCACTAATCATTTATATCATTGACATCAATATTTATATTAAAACATCAACAACATTTAATTTTCATTTAGAACAACCAGTCTCAAAGCTATTGCATGATCATATTAAATCTGTACAGATGAAGGTAACTTCTATATCATGCAAATGAAAATATTCAATTCAGATCATACTATATTACTAGGCCTAATGCAATGTTTTAATGGTTTGGAATGGTTAAAAATGGACTGTGTATGATTTCAAGTACATGTAATTATTGTTTCATATGAGAATTGGAACATAAATTATACGGTATACATCGCGCAGGTGGTGATTAATTTAATGTACACTGGGTGGGTCAAATACATTGAGCTTTTGGGATCGACTGCTATAGGTTCACAGACCACAACACTCTCTGCATGATCATGAAGATACAAAGCTAGAAAACCCAAGCAGTAGTTTTTTTAATAAAACAAAACACTAATAGCACTTCAGTCATCTGACGTTGGAAGCATGCAGTCGATCGATATAGTTTTTAAGAAAACAAAATCATTAAAAAAAAAATTAAACTGTGATGTCTTATTTGTATATACCTACACATATGTATTCATTTTGTAAATGCGTGGATTTAGTCGTTTCCTTTCACCTATAGCAATGTTTCTTTCTTTTCTTTTTTTCGAAAGACAATAGGGAGAATGGGAAAGAGACAGAAATTCACATGTATCATAATTGTGATTATCGTCATATTCTTTTTCTGCTATATAGATGTCTACCATTTTGTCGGTGTATCTTACTTTTACATGCATGCACCTCAATCGATCCGCATCCATTTCGCAGCAAAAATAAAATAAGAAGAAAACGAAACAATTAATAAAAACAGAAAAAGCAAAATGTAATACAAGAGGTTTCTATAAACCCTTGTTCCTTTATATGTTTCGTATAATTTTGAAAGGTTTCCTGTTACTTTTGATTGTTTAGAGACACCATAATTATATTCGTTTTATGATTTTCTGCGCGTCTATTATATTGATTAATAATAATTGTGCTATGATTTTGGATCATGACATTCGAAGAGCGGCACTCGTCGCGGGAGAAGTAATGTTAATGAAAATGTTTTGAAAGAACTCGTCTAAAAATGCAGTAAGTGCTATAGTTAAGTAGAGTATTACAGACCTGCATTTGCCATTTGAGTTGTTATGAATTGGGTAAAATATTAATAATAATAATAATATTTGTTATGTTGTTTGGATTTTGTTTGACAGTGATTTATATTTTGTTTCGTTTCCTGGTTGGTTGGCATGGTCACGTACGGTTGGTGACAGTGAGATGCATTGGTTTATGGTGACAGTGAGATGTGAGATGCACATGATCGCTACTTTCAAGCCCAGGGACTCGGTCGCGGGATCGGGAGCATTAGCATGATTAGTGCCGCCGTATCTCTCCCTGAGCCTGGCCTTAATTGACCACCACTGCATGACCACACGTGAATTTTGGAGAGGTGACTGACCGTCTGAACGATCATGCGGAACGCGGAAGGAGCTGAGCTGAGATGTATGGCGGTGTGATTCCATTGACACATGCAAAGAGACGAGAGAACAAAACACAAAAAATAAAAGATGAAAATAAAAAGCAAACATAATATTAAAGTATATTCAAGAGAGACAAATGCATTAAAACTAAAATAAAAGAAAGAAAGGCCAACTATATATTTATATGCAATAACAAATTTATTTACTAGTAATTACTTATATAAACCACAACAACATTAAAATTATACATCACCAAAAAATATAATTAAATGAGACTGTTGTCTGAAACGAAGGTTTTTGAATTTTGTAAAGCATATGATTGTATATGATTGTATATATATATACATATATATAAATAATTCAGAAAATAGTGTACTTTTGTGGCAAAAATAGTCAACTGTGACATGATTGCCAAACAAAATCAAATCGAGAAGAAGAAGAAGCATATATGTTCTGATTGATCATCATTGAGGGGGCCAAATATAAGTGGCACAACTTTGGGGTTAAGATCAGTAGGCCTAAATGCAGGGTGATCTGATTGTATATTTATCTTCATATCTTGTATTTATCTTTTGAATTATATATTTATTTATATCTTTTTATATTAATATTTATCTTTTATCTTGTATATATTTATCTTGTTTATGTATCGTACATTTATCTTATATATCTTCTTGTATATATTTATCTTGTATATTTATCTTATTTTCTACCATCCTTTGTTTTATTAATTTTGTGTCTTTGGAATCAGGATTTGCAAATGACTCATAATTAATATACCTATGTTGTAAAATTATTATTAGTTTTGTTGCTATGAGGTAGAGGATATGGCAGTAAATGGAGGAGCGAGTTATAATTATGTTTAAACAAACACATGGTACTGTAACGGTTCTTTATGTTTTTATTTAAACATTGTACTTTTAATATGTAATATTTGTATTTATATATGGGATTGTGCAAATCATCTTTTTATCTTTCTACATGGTTACCTATGAGGGCTTGCATGCGCATGCCTCCAAGCAACAGTGAAACATTTTACGTTTGTGAACCCAGGCCCATAGGTTACCATTTCTTTCCTCTTCTCCTTGCTTCATTTCCTTCTCTTTCTTTATTATTTCTAAAATAATTGTATGTATTATGTTGACTTTGTATCTGTGAATTTCTTATTTTCTATGGTAAAATAAATAATAATAATAATAATAATAACAATATATATGGAAAGAGAAAATTCTGGTCGTTCTTTTGATGCTAAAGAGAAGTTCTTATGCTGACTAAATGTACTCAAACTAGTAGAAGATAAATTGCAATCATAGTGGATTTGTGATTAACAAGTGGGACACCTGTTTTTTTTTTAAAGGAGTTTTGTCGCTTTTTTCAATTTAGCAGTATGATTTCAAAGAAAAGGAAAATTGAACATGCTGTGAAACCCAATTATTAAACTGAATTGTGAACAATGAAACCGACTTGTAGCTATATAGTTCAATCTATACATTTTTGCTAAAAATTGTACTTTACCGCGGTAAGACTGCCCCTCCTCCACATTTCAAGGTGTTAATTTTGTAATTGACAGACATACCTATATAACTTTAATTCATATTGATATATTTTCATTTTTCTCTTCTCTTTCGATTTACAAAGAAACTATGAAAATATGATGATGCGGCGTCCGGACCGCTTTCGCACCCAAGTAAGCTGGACCCGTCAACGATCCGAATTGCCCCCGGATTCGAGCGATGAGGAGGAGGAGTCGAGGGGTGCTAACTCGCCCCCTTTCACGGACGATGACTCCGGTAGCGATGGAGAGTTGGAAAGCCCGCAGCTGGAATTCGAGCCCGAATTGACCGGTGGCATGGCGAATTTTAGAAATCTAGCTAGGAGAGCCCGTGGTAACTCACTGCTAAAGGTATTTATTTATTTATTTCGTTTTATTTCAACAGGGTAGCCCCATCAGTAGTTAAAATATTGTTATTCTTGGGGGCCCTGCATAACATAAAATACATATAAAGACATACATATACATGAAAACATCATCACATGGTGAGTAGTAAACATACCAGAAAGAATACAGATTAAATCTCAAATGTAAATTTAAACTCAGCAAGTAAACAAAAAAAATTCAAATGGACTAGCTCAGACGTTGTGTGTCCAAGCGGGTTGTGTTTCTATACAGTTGATTTTAAACAATAATTTGAAGGAGAGAAGTTCAATTCAATTCAATTTCATTTATTTCCACAGACTCATAAAAAGACAATATTATTACAATCAAGTATAAATTAAATGCACTAAAACAAAAGATGAACATGCAGAGGGCCGGGGGTGATAAAAAACCACTGATTTTTATTAGGGATCATCCCCTGCTTATAACTACAATATTTGGAAAGCTATACTATACAATTCATTATTTCTACCCCATTTACAATATGGGAATATGCTATGGATAAATGCATCAAATACCTTGTTAAATCGTTTACATTTGTTGCAAAAACGTGTAATACGCATAGGTGCCAAGTCTCATTATTTGGCCCACACCAACAATATCTTTAAACAATTAAGGGTTTTGACTGTATATGAATTAGGAAAGTTACAACTGGGAGAATTTATGTACAGGTCTGAAAAGGGACTATTACCAAACTCACTTCAAAACTGGTTTAGATGCAACAGTGATGTACATTGTTATAACACCCGAAACTCCAAGAATTTGCATAGCATTTATTACAGAACTGCTACTGGCCAAAGAAGTGTTAAGTACCAGGCCTAGGGTTACCTTATATGGTCTGCTTTAGATGATAGTCTCAAACAATCCGCATCATTACGACAATTTAAGATGAAATATAAAAAATACCTCTGCAATTCTAAATAGTCATATCAATCTAAAAAATTATTATTATGTTTCAAATCGCAATTATGTTTTCATCGGGTCAATTTAATCTAATTATAAAACCAGACATTTAAAGGGAGAGTCCACCCTGAGGATGGGTTAACTCCGCCTTTACTTGGCCACACACATTCTCAGGGTGGACTTCCCCTTCATTGCTACCGGGGCTAGACTCGATAAGCTTCGCTTTTTCTAGCCCCATCTACATTACTCACCTTTTTATGTTTTAATGTTGATGTTTGTTAACTGATGTAGATTTTCATTGTTCTTTTATGCTTACGGCATGTATCTGTTTTTCATTTGCTCTATGTGTCAAATGTATAAATGTATTTTCTTAGCTTGTATATTCTTCTGGTTTTTAATGTGGAAAATAAATGAAATCAAATCAAAATATATTAGAATACATTTTTTTAAATTATTATACAATAATCACTTACAAACATATATTACAAGCTAGTCATCTATGTGTGGGGTTGTGGTAGTTGTCTCAATATCTTTAGGGAGAAGACTTGATAGTGAAAGTCCACTAAAATAAATGGAGAAATTATGTTTTAACAGAGGGCAAATGATGCTTATTTTTATATCATATTTTTCAAGTTTTCATGTTATATTTCATGAATCTTTAAAGATTTATGTTTGACATGATTATAAATGACAAATATGATAGTGCTTTTTGATGCATACTGTTCGTTCAATCCGAAGACAAAGTTATTTTTGTTAAGCAAATCATCTGGCCCCAATTCCCTGTATGTACATACATGTATACGGTGAAGCCAAGCTACCTCTTTTTTGTTCGACTGAGCCGGTGATATTTAAAATTATTGTAAGTCAAGTGCATTGTACGCAGAAATGGGTATATATCAATGTCAGTTGGTAGGTGAATTGCTGTGTGGGCTACAGGCAGTTTGTCTACTACCCAATTAGTCTTCTCCAATATGGTTTACACCCAGCCTGTCTAATATCCACATGGTATATAATTATTATTTCGTCCAATAACCATTTAGGCTAGTAGCCTTCTTTTACTTCTAGCTAATTCTAGTACAGTATGGCTTAATTTAATTTTCATTTGAATAGATATGAAATTCCCCTTCTGCTGTTTCATTTCCTCAATCACAGCTGGTGAACTCTAAGCAGCCCGACGTAGGGCAAGCCAATATCCTCCTATCCGACTTCACCCCGGAGCAAATCTCTAAGGAGATCGCCACCAAGGATGGGCGGGGCAACAGTGTCATCCACTACGCTTGCATGAAGACACTGGTACCGTGGGTAGAAATGCTGATACAACATGGGGCAGGTATGATTAATCTGGTGCTTTGGGAGACTGTTGGAATAAACATGGGACGTCTATTGCTGTTTGGTCTACAACCAGTTCGACTACTAACTAATTTATCTATTCCCTTATGCTCTACACCCTGCACGTCTAGTATCCACGTAATCTGATAATCATTTTGTCTACCGTAATAATAATAGTTCTTTCTTTTATAGCGCATTTCTGGACCGCAGGCCCTCTAAATACGCTTTACAGAACGATATTATTACCCCGGTCATCAGATTCAGGCTAACCCGCACACAATGCATGCACATTCTCAAATCCCTTGGGAGCATTCCAGCCAGACATCATTTTTACATATCATTTGGTATATTGCTCATTTAGTCTACTTTCCAGTCAGTCCAATATTATGAAGGTTGGATTGCCCTTTACGGCTTGTTAAGTGTGTTACACTTTACTTCATCATAAGAAACCACAGCGATTTGCCGCATCATATCTGAATGAGCCTGTAGCGCCGCACTGTAAATACCCCAGCGTGTGTGCGTGTGTGGGTGTGTTTTTTTTTAGACGTGTATCAATCAGATATGATGATTTACATCTGGGGACATACCTTTAAACGTCGCTATCCAAAAGACATGACTCAGTTTCGAACCTGCAACCTCGGCTGAATCAGTTTGTAACTTCCATTGTTAGCTCACGCCTCGTAAAGCATGGCTGCTTTTGTGGCGCTCTGACATATGCCAATGAATGAATTCCTGCCAGGTTCCCATTTACTTCACCTGGGTTGAGTGTGGTGAATGTAGATTAATGTCTTGCAGCAGGGTCTTAATGGAACTCTGTACCTCTTGATCTGTAGTCCAAGCTTTTAGAAAGTTTTTGAATTGCACGACCGACTTGATCTACGACGTGAAATTTACTGACAGTGTCACCTCGCCACACAAGCCCCTGTTTTACAAATAAAAACGATTTTATTTGTAAAACAGGGATTTTTTTTTCTTAATCAATATTTTAGATCTTGATGTTAGGGGGGCAGGAGGAAAGAGGCCCATTCACTTTGCAGTCAGAGACAAAGTCAGGGTCGAAGGTCAAGTAAGTTTAATCTTATTGGTACATATTTTACTATTATAATGTGTTGAATAATTACTGTTTTGTCATTTTTTTAAAGGAAATGTGTCAATTCAATTCAATTCAATGCAATTCAGTTTGAATAGACCCTGGGTCTAGAACCTCAGATTGAGCAGAGGGAAACTTAGACACCAGATTAATTTCCTTTCTTGAATCTGTTTTGGAACAAAAGCTTATTGCCAGTGTAGGGTGTAAATTTGAGTGAGAATACAGGGCAATTGGTTTTCCATGCAGAATATCTTTTTGTATGTTTTGCAGAGTTGATACAAAGTATGAACAAATATTGTTGATGTATAACCCATTCATCTCAGTCAGGAACAAATTTGGTTTAAAAGTTAAGATAATTTGAGGATTAAATCTTATTTCATTTGCTGTGCTCTTCTTCTTCTTCGCTATAAGTACAAGGCACCGCCGGGTGTATTCTCGTACTGATGTAGGTACAGGTGTATATACAGTGCGTCCCAGAAAAAACGAAACCGAGATGTATCGATGTTCTTTTATAACTTAATCACAACTATAATTAATGAATGATACATATTTTGAAAGCTTAGAGTCTCCTCTTTCAGTTGATGCTACTCACGTGATGCATATTTCACGCATGAGTGATTAAAAGCAATTTGAAGGAAGGAAACCAAAAAGTAATTTGGCGGGCGGTATCTGAATTTCGAAGAAAAATTCACATTTCTAAAAAGTTGAGTTTCTGCCCTTTCATATGACACCTCAATCAGGAAAAATGAGCGAGGAATGACAAAGTTCTGTTTGTTTAAAGTAATGCTTGCATTTCCATAATTTTATTAAACGAATTCGTTTTCACTGGCTGCCTGCCGTATCAATAAACGAAATTAACAAAAGACTTAACTCCGTTTCGTTGACAATCAGCCGTAGACGAGAGTCTTCATGCATGGCTGATTGTCAACGAAACGGAGTTAAGTCTTTTGTCAAATCTGCTTTTTGCTACGGCAGGCACCCAGTGAAAACGAATTTGTTTGTTAAAATTATGAAAATGTAAGGGCTACTTTATAAACAAACAGAACTTTGTTATTCCTGGCTCATTTTTCTTGATTGAGGTATCATATGAAAGAGCAGAAAATGAACTTTCTAGAAATATGAATTTTTCTTTGAAATTCAGATACCGCCCGCCAAATTACTTTTTGGTTTCCTTCCTTCAAATTGCTTTTAATCCCTCATGCTTGAAATATGCATCACATGAGTAGCATCAACTGAAAGAGGAGACTCTAAGCTTTCCAAATATGTATCATTCAATAATTATGGTTGTGATTAAGTTATGATAAAACATTGATACTTCTCGGTTTCGTTTTTTCTGGGACGCACTGTATAGTGTCTCAATAAAAGCAACCGTAGCTTAACGGAGCTGGATCTTGAGTACCTCTCTATTAAAGCTTAGCAGAGAGGTACAGGTGACGGCGGACTGCGGTAGTGAGTTCCAGAGCCTGGTGGCATCTAGAAAGAAGCTCCTTTGAAGAACTTGTGTCCGAGCATATGGCACTTGGAGTTTCTGGCCGTGGCCTCTTAGCAAAGCAGGTAGTGATGGAGTCAGAACTGTCTGGGGGATGGATATCAGCGAGTTCTTGATATAGAACATCATCGCTACCTTCGCCTTTGCTGACTTTATACAAACAGTACACTACATTGATTTCATATCATGGTTCAGAGCTTCAGATTTTCAGAAATCTTTGTTATGCATAGTGGCTTGATTATGGTTTACATTTATTTATAACTGTTTTGTTTTCTTTACACCAGGCTCAAGATAAAGCTAAGCTGGTTAAACTCTTGGTAGCCAAGAATATAAAGGTCAACATGAAGGATAATCAAGGTCAAACACCATTATTGCTTGCTTGTAAGTTTGAGGGACAGAAGATCATGATCAAAGCCCTCCTCTCACATCCAGATGTCAGAATTGATGTAAGTATCGCTCAAGGTTATTCTGTACAGAGGTGAAAAAAGCCCCTGTCCTCTATTTTCCCTGCCGCTCCTACCACCCCCATAAAGAGAGATATAGAGAGCGATCTATAGTTGACTTGTCAGTTTGATGGACAGAAGATTGTGATCGGAGCATGTTTCGTGGTTTGAGTAGTCCAGCGGCACTATATGTCCTATGGCAAGACATTAATCTACAATTACCACTCTCCACCCAGGTTTTAAATGGGAATATTAATGTGGTTCGATTGGCGCTTGCAAAATGGCACCTGGCCGGAATACTCCACCGGGAGCGGAAAGTGTGTTCTATCATGTGGGGATAAGCCATTGAATCCAATGACTGAGGTAATAGCTAGAGTAAAGCACTTAGAACTGTTATATTTAAGCTCTATATATACAATTGTGACTATTATTATTTGTTATGCACTTGTTTTACAATTTTTATCTTTGGCCTTTCAGCAACCGTTGAGGTTTGGCAGAGTTAATTCAACGCTTCTCACCATGTTATGCCACAATGGTCAGTTTGAGGCGGCCATCCTGCTCCTGGAACATGGAGCTAACCCCCTTGCCGTCAACGCTGCGAAGAACACGCCTTTCTACATCATCCTGAAGAAGGGCAACGTGAAGTATGCTCTACGATTCCTGTCAACTTGCCAGCGTAGAGGATGCGACATGCAGAAGGTGAGAGTCTCTCTCTTCCAGGAAGATTGTGTCTTGAAGGAATTGGGTCATCATACAGTTTCCATTTGCACAAGGCCATATTTTTATCTGACACAAGACTTAGTGGAAATACCATTAATGGATGTACAAGTCTTCACACAGTGAACCTGTAGGCCTATCAATAAATACCCTCTTGGAGAGTCTTCTTTGTAGGGGAAAGATAGATAATGACTTTCACATATGGGGGAATGCAAGGCAATTCATAAGGCCTGCAGGGGGGTGTTTCACAAAGATCCTAAGTAGAACTTAACTCTAAGTTGGACTTAAAAATTATGGACAGCCATTGGAGTCATAAAATGAAATATATTCAAAAGCAGAAATTCAAGTATTTTAGACTTTTTATAAATTCCACATCCAGAACATAAAATCTCCTTGATGATAGAAAATATGAATGATTTGAATAAACAATTAATGCCTTTCAAAATAACTTTTACAAAATATTTTCAATGATGCTAATGGCTTTCTATAATTTTTAAGTCCAACTTAGAGTTAAGTTCAACTAAGGATCTTTGTGAAACACCTCCCTGGTCATGAAACTGAAAGCTTATCCTGGTGATTGACATCATCTAGCTGTTATTGGGTAAAAATCTGAATGGTGTCTAATTCCCTATTCAGTTAAATGAGTTTAAAGATAAAGTTGAGTTCTGGTCATGTGATTGCATTGTGAAAGAAAAGGTTGATCATCTAGTATATAAGTATTTGTGTGTATTGCAAAGTTCTGGAATCATCAAAATGATAAGAAATTTGGCCAATTATTGGCAAAGTTACAAGCACTGTACACAGAATGATGTATATGGGACTACAAGAGCACATGGCGAAAAAACCCTACCCCCCCCCCCCCAATTTTTACGATGTTTCATGTGGTATTTAGAATATGAAGGCATTTGAAGAGCCATGCTTTTCAGGGAACATGTTTAATCTGATGTTCTTTCACCCTTGCATAATAACAATGATAACGCTCACAAATTATTTTTTACCTCTTCCCAGAACTCAACCTTCTCTTTAAAGACTTGATTCAGCTGCCTTTTTAACTCACCCAGACACATATTGAATGTTTCACAGATTACAAATGAATAGTTGAATAGGATTATGAATGAGTTTCATCAGGATTAATTGTTGTAATAATGATTTGAAATTTCTTGTATCACATAGCGGGTATCCAAAATGAAAATATACCTGTATATTCAACTGGCGGCTTATTTCAGTCTGCTGATTCGGGTCCGAGGAAGACAGCTGAGCTCTAGACATCATGTTAACATGTAAAACTTTCAAATGGGATGTTTTCCTGTGTTTTATCATTGCAGATATTGTTAGCTCAGAACATATATCAGAAGACCGTCCTTCATGAGGCCATCAAGACCGGTAGCCAGATGTTGGTCAGGTGCTGTATGTTATGTGGTGAGTCAAGGAGAATTCTTGCTGAATAGACCGGTTTACTTAAACATATTCAAATTCATGGAAGTTTCTTTCCTGGGGACCTAGTTATTCCATTAACCTGTTATTAATGAATGAACTACAATACTTGTTGCTATGACAGGAAATCATCAGGTCGGTAGTGAAACGCGTACGTCCCTCGAGCCAGTAAACAGAGATAAGTGAAAGTACTTTTTGCACCCCCCCCCTCCCCCCCCCCCCCACCCCAAAATCACATCTTTTCTGATTTGTGTAATATTCCTCTATGTTTGTTATTAATGCAAGCTTTGTATGATATTGTTCTCTCGCTTTGTTTGTTTATAAGTATTTCCTGTTGAAGCGCTTTGTATCTAATGAAAAGGCGCCTTATAAATTTAATATTAATCTCACGATCATCAGTTCGTCCAGTGGATCAAAATGAGGGCGATCCCTCCAGTTACCTCCTCGATTTCAAATCGAGGTTCGGTTCCACCATCATGCATACGGCATGCAAGCACGGACATCTGGACATTGTCCACATGCTACATGATCTCTGCCCGATGCTCCTGGATGCCAGGAACGCCAAGGGGCTAACCCCCCTGCACTACGCCTGCAGGGGCAACTATGCTGAAGTTGCTGAAGAGCTGTGTATCATGTTGCAAAGGTAAATGTTCACACTAACGTCTAATACCAGCCTAAGGGCTGCCTTGCATGGAATCTAGAAAAAAATCTGTCAATGCCTATACATGCACAAGTACATATTCCGTATAGACTGGGGTTCTCAAACCTTTTCTTTGACGGTCCGGATGTACAGGATTTCCATGAAAGCTAAAGGGTCCCAAATTTGGGATGCCATTTGCACGAAAGTTCTTCCGGTCATTCCTAAATGGTATGTCCAATTACCGGTAAGTAAAACCAATAACGTTAATATCAGTTGCTAGAAATTAAGTCGGCCATGACTCAAACATTACTCAACTTTTATTCAGACTCGGAGAATCTACTCCTAAAATGTATATTAATGACACTTGTAATTGTATAATAAAAAAAGAGGCTTGTTTAGGTCTAGGGGAACTGTTACAGTTAAAAAATGAAATAAGATAAAGCAGATCGAGCCCCTAGGGTGGTCCAGACTTTGAGAAGCCCTTGAATAAAGCCTTATCTATCTATCAATCAGGCTATAGTTCATCCAGACGTTGGACAAAGCCCTCCTCATAACATTTCCATTCTTATGCTTTACCGCAATTCTTTCTATTCCAATTCTATACATTTTTAGTCATGACATCGATTTGAGGCTGAATTTGGACGATGAAATTCATGGATCCCAGTCGTTGCTCAAGTTCACCGCTTCAACAGGATCGAGCGATTGCCTGGTCGTTCTTCTCAGACATGCGAACCCAGATTTGTCCATCATGGTGAATCTTATCAGATGGATCTCAGTTGAGAAAAACCTGTCCTTGGTCCTCCAGGTTGGTTTAACTCTTATCATGCCACAGGGCTAATCCCCATTGTGCCAAGCCACAAATCCCCCAGTGCCAAGTTTATAACAAGATAATCGGATTAACACGATGGTACTATCAATATCGAGTGCAAAACACTAGGCACAGTCCAATGGGCATGAACAATAACTGCTATTACCAATGCGTGCAGACATGCAAGAAGCAGAGAAGCAGTAGCTTGCTTGCGTGTACAAAGCACTATAACAATAGCGTGCATGCAGCCTTATGGCAGGCTACGAGTTAATAATAATGATACTAATAAAGGAGTGGAAATTAATGATGCGCTCATGGTTTCACAAATGTGAGATCTGATTAAGTGCTAAAACTACTTCTGAAATTTCCATATGTTTCTATGTTTCAAAGCTATTCCGACAAGTAATTCCATGAAACTAGTGGCTGCATATGAAAATGACCATTCCCCATCAGATGTTGTGACGATTTGTCAGACATAAAATAAACTGGGTCCAATCAACTTTTCACATACTCAAAAACTTATCAAATTTGGTTGGGGTATGAATGATTAAAGATAAAGGTGAGTTTTGGTAATGCGATTGCATCGTGAAAGAAAAGGTGTGGAATGGATCAGAAACAGTTGATCATTTAGCATGTAAGTTTTGGTGTGCACTGCAAGGTTATGGAGTCATCAAAATCATAATAAATTTGGCCCAGTCTTGGTAAATTAGTAACAAGCACTGTACACAGAAAGATGCATATGGGACTATACAAATGGTGTCGGGGCTATAGTACTACCTAATTGATTTCCTTATCTTTCTATGCTCATTACCTTTAATTTGTTAACTGTAGGTGCATTCTTTAAGGTTCCTTTACATCTTTCCTTTTTTGTTGACCTATTAGGAGTTGCTGAACAGCTTTGATGACATCAGTACCGGCTGTGAATCCATGGAGATTGAGAAGATCATACTGCTCTGTGCAGCCAAGGGACAGACAGAGTAAGATGGCTTAATAAGCGAGTTCGTAATTAGGATTTGCGCATGGGCAGATGATCATTCGTACCCAAATTGTAAAACCATTGAGACGAATATTCGGATCGTGCTCATGAAAGTTTTGCAATCAGTATTCATTTATGCACCAACAGTACATTTATCTGATACACAGGTGGAAGTATTCTTCTCAAGAGGCAAACAAAAGGTATACATGAAGCACCTAGCTCCATCACTTTGGCAGTGATTATTCTAAAATGCACAGGTGGGAAGTATCCATCGTGTCTAAGATCTGTGGATATTTTGGGGTCATGCGGTCCAGAGCTATTTACAAACTCGCTTATTTGAATCATCGCGTCGGGTCGGGTGGTCGCGTTACCCGACACTTTGTGAAAACCTTGAAAGCTCCCATCCTTTACCTGCATTGTCACATGATCTTCAGCTTTGATTTCACGAATGGTTGTGTAACGTGACCAGCCGATAGTGTGTCCTTTTTTGCATGAGAAAATCTGGCATTGCCACAAATACTTAACTATTATCTGGAAAATACAGTTTCTGAAGTACCTATGAAATCTTTGTAAAAAAATCATTAAATTTGCTTCTGAAATGGGATTTTTCATCGGGCCATAACAAAAGTATGTAAGAAGGTTTTACACCATTTTTACTGGGTGGGTGTCATCTTGTTTACATTTAAGACGCAAGTATCCATATACTTGTATTACTTGAAAACAAAGCAATGGGATTTAATGTTTTTTTCCAAGAAAGATATATAGACCATTGTTAGTCCATGGTATGTCATATTCAAAGCAATAATACATGAACTGGGTCGGACAGGAAGCTGATGATGGCCATCAGGCAGCTAACAGATAGTTTCTGAGAGATTCTCATGGCAAGATGCTAAACTGACGTGTTTCTAACTCCTGTATCCTTTGCAGGAGTGTGCTAGATAGAAGTTGTTGCATTGCACAAGCATAACTTTCTCTTGCCCAAGAAAGAAATTCACAACTAATTCCTTTCGTCTAATTCTGGCATCCCATCCAGGAGTCTGCTGGAGTTTGTTGGTTGGCACAGGCGTTACGTCTTCCTGAAGGATTCCCAGGAGAATACGATCATGCACCTGATAGCCCAGGGTGGTAATTTTGACACTGCCAAAGCTCTACTGAAGAACCAGGATGATGTGGGCCTCTGTGAACAGTAAGCTCTTGAGACTTTACACATATTGAAGCTTTCAGTATTACAGTCGAACATTTCTTAGTGGCCACCTGTCTGTAGTGGCCAAGTATTTGATCTCCCTTGAGAAAGAAGTGAGTGGGTTATAACCTGTCTAGAAAAAGCCACCTGTTTCAAGCGGCCACTTTTTCTGTTGCCCTTGAGTGGCCTTTATAGATAGGTTTGACTGTACTTTGAGCCTTTAGTTATAGTGAAAAGGCTGTTTAAAAGGCTGTGAAAGCATGGCAGTTGGTATACACTTTCCCCATCGTTTATTCATTTTACTCTTTCCTTAATTCCTCTGAGTGCTACTATTAAAAAGGTTTAGTTCTGGGCCCTGTTTCATCAAAACTTGTTTTGTTATCAATAACAACTGCTAAATTTCTGTGACAAATTTTCTCTCAGCCAATCAAATGCTATGATTTCAGTAGCTTATAACAGTCATTTTAACTTGTATTGGTAATAGGTGTCATGAAGTAGGGCCCCGGTGAGGAGGAATTGTAATGAATCTGTACATAGGCAAAACCAGGGTGGGGTCCACAAGGAGGTCCTCGATGCTCATCTGTCAAAAAATTCCCCCCCCCCAACAAAAAAAGGAGAAGATAGTAATAAATATAGGTCAATTAAGCGGTTAACCATGGAGCTATGCCATTCGTTATTTTGTAAATTTGTGTCTTAATAGCTCAGCCGATGTTTTAAAGTTTTTATTGTGTGTGTGCTTTTGCTATATAGTTCGATTAAATTCAATGCAAGTTATTTATCATCATAATAACAAATTAAAAATCATGAAAACAGAATACATAATTCGGCCAGGACCTCTAAGAAGCAAGTTGTGCTTGTAAATACAGGTAGTGAAATTCTGAAATGCTTTTCGACCTTATTTGTTGCCTTGGATTGAATTATTTCAATGATTATTTTGAGATTCACAATTTGTATAAACCCTTGACCTTTTACCATTGATTAATATTAGTTTTGGACAAACCCCACTTCATCTTGCAATCAAACAAGGCCATAAACTGACTACCAAGGTCCTCCTGAAATGTTGAAATACTCTTCAATCTTATTTGTTCCATTGGATTGCATTATTAAAGAAATTATTTTGAGATTCATGTTTCCTTTTTAACCTTTGAACTTTGACCTTTGACCGTGGATTAGGAATCATTTGGGGCAAACCCCACTTCACCTTGCTATCAAACGAGGCCATAAACTGACTACCAAGCTCTTTCTGAAGACCAACAAGGTACTAGCTGGCATGCGAGACAACAAAGGGGTAGGTAGCTATTGTGATCTTTACGTTTTGACCTAAAACCTTTACCTTATGTAGATGTGTCGTAGCTAGTCACTTAACTTCAACTGAAAAGGTCATGGGTTGATCCCTGACAAAGCATCAATTTCCTTTGGCAAGGCATTAATCTACATTTGCCACTCCATTCCCAGGATTCAGATGGGGACCTCGTAGGATGCTAAAACCATTTGTGTTAGTAATTGCCATATGCCCTCAGGGTGACCATAACGTAGGAATACTCTCCAAGGAGTGGAGATGGTGCACATTGTGTGTAAATGAATCTGATGACCCGGGTAAATAATGTCTGTAAAGTGCTTGAGACGGTATTTCATATTAAGCACTTTATAAATCTAGATTATTATTATCACTATGAGTATATAGAGGGAGATGTCAGTTGGTCTAGTGGTACATTCCATTGCATGATCTGCGCCTAAAAATTGAGTCAGGCAGACCACGGTTTGAAACATAGTTGTGTCTTTCGGTTGTATGTGAATAATCATATCAGATCGATACACATCTGTAAAAAACCCACTTTTTACCCAAATATATCACATGATGTGTCTTTCATATTTACTTTAATGCCATTGTTTATTCACATGATGTACAGTATCCAATTGACAGCTCCTTTTTACAGTAGTGGGAAAAAGGTTTCATGGAAGCGTGCATAATTATAAATGATCAGGTTACAAACCTAATTCAACATCATTATGTGCTGGTCAGGAGGGGCAATTTTTTTGGGTCAAAGTCTTTTGACCAACATTTTTGTTTTTGTTTTATTGAGAGATTAAAGAAATATTATAGGGAAGTTCTATCTGTAGAGGATCTGGAAAAGCTACCACTCTGAACAATATGACTGTAGATGATAAGGGTGACTATACTACCTTTGGCTACGCATCTGTGTATGCTTTAACATTTCAAAATGGTCCTGTAATGCTTTAGAGTAATAATCTCTAATGGCTTCACACTTTGAAAATCAGTAGAGATTGTATTGATTGGCTGAGTGTAAATTTTGTCAGGGAAATTTGGCATTTGTTGTTAATAACAAGTTTTCTGAAACAGGTCCCTGTTCAATGTATGTTCTTGAATCTTTTTGCCTCTGCAGATGACCCCGTTGATGTACGCCTGCAAGGTCGGAAATATTCTCATTGTGGAGATGCTTCTGGAGCTAGATCAAGGCAAGATCAGGTTCTTTGAATGCGACCACAAGGGCCGAAATTGCCTGGACCACGCCATCCGTAACGGGCACGAGTAGGTTGCAGTAGTTAGCTTGGGCATTTTCCAATTGACCTATTCCACTACTGAATTCTTTCGTGCCCATATGCATAATAAGGGGACCACACGCCTCCAGTACGAATTGGGTTAAATTTCTTTTTCAACTTGGAAGGTTAACTTTTATAACCAAGGATGACAGTTAATTACCAACAAGAAACATGATTGGTCAATTTTCTTTACACAAACGAGTTACTGCCACTACAGGAAGTGTGCAGCAGCAACAATCGTCAAGTAAGCCATTGAATGCCAGAACCTGGTGGTCCATGTATCCTATGGGAATTAGAGTATTTAGTAGTCGGCAGGTTAAATGAAGAACAATAATATGGAAACACTGAAACAGCTCAAATGATGTATTTCATATTTTAAATTGTAAAACATTGTTATCTGGAGTTCAGAGACAATTTCCATTTTAAATTATTTAATAAATGATTTTCAGTGAAGTACAACTTGTAATGATGTTGCCCATATCTGATTAAAAATAGGAAACTTATGAATTTTTGAAATTGGCAACACGTATCAAGATGTATCTTACAAGCTCCTATCCAATATGCTCTGTAAAGAAAATGTCATAAATTTTCTGTACCTGTTTCTGTTGACCTGTTTCTTTAATTCTTTTGCTTATATTAAAACCAAATTAATACAGTTAGGGGGTCACTATCCTTTTAACTGTGACTCATGGCAGTTTGTTGTTTGTGCTTGCATTTCTCTTTTGATAGGATGGTGGCAGTGACTCTGTTATCCCAAGAGAAGTGGCGCGTCCTCATGGCCCACTCCACCGGTGAAGGGGCAAACAAGACCACGCCCATGAGGAACCTCATCACCACCATGCCAGGTAGACTCTAAACACAATCCTTTCTTTGTCACCAACCCTAACCCTAAAAGGAGGGGTTATTATTTGGAGCTCATGGTTTTCAGATGTCAGATAAAATATTTTCTCTTTTGTTTTGAAGTAACGTTCTGCATGTGTTTATGAGGAAATCAAATTATTTGGTCCCTTGTAGGCGTGTGCCAGTTCGTTCTAGACAAATGCATCACCAGATTAACAGACACCGACATCGATGACACGACTTCTGTGAATATCAAAGTAGATTATGAGCTCCTGGAAGACTGGTTTTCAGATTGGATGCAAACTCAAACTCAAACTACATGCAGTAAGAAGTTCACGCTCTTGAATATGTTTTTGATTTCTTTAGCACTTTCAGGAAAAGGTATCAGGTTAAGGGTTATTCTTAGTGTTAGGGTAGGGGTGAGAAAATGGGGTTAAGGTAAGGATTGGGGTAAGGTTTAGGCTCTAGTGCAGAGATAAGTGTTAGGATCAGTCAGACACAGGGTGAGGGTTACTTGTAGAAAAACTTTGTGCAACTGGGAAGAAACGGATGATGAAACTCCTTATCGTCTGTCCCCTCGTACCAGAACCCTGTACCCTCGAAGACGTGAAGGATTTAATCGCTTCCAGTACGGTAGCCTGTAGACCAATTTGTGTTTGGGTGCTCGTTGAGGTATGGTACTGTTCGCCTTAATGGCACGCTCCGGACCAAATTAGGAGGTGGTCTTCCGCGCACGCTTCTGGGAGGTGGTCCTCCGTGGCACACTTCTTCCAGAAGCTGTACACTTAAGACTTGGAAGGGTTTAACGCCAAGGTCAGTTCCTGTTCTTGCACTGGACGTGGCTTGTGTAGTTACTCAATACTTGTGTGATGGGGAATTCTGTGGTTGCTCCCTCTTTTTTCATTTTATAATATCTGTTTCCTTCAATCATTACAGGTACTGTAAATAGTGGCAACTTTGGTGGTACTGGTAATGACACATTGATGCACACCATCAGCCAGTTAGGTATGTCAGATCACAACATTGACGAGGAATCAGTAAGACCAAATATTAATAATAAACACATGCTAAATTTCTATGACAAATTTGCTCTCGATCAGCCAATCAAATTCCACAATTTCAGGGGCCAAGGTCAGTTCCTGTTCTTGCACTGGACGTGGCTTGTGTAGTTACTCAATACTTGTGTGATGGTGAATTCTGTGGTTGCTCCCTCTTTTTTCATTTTATAATATCTGTTTCCTTCAATCATTACAGGTACTGTAAGTAGTGGCAACTTTGGTGGTACTGGTAATGACACATTGATGCACACCATCAGCCAGTTAGGTATGTCAGATCACAACATTGACGAGGAATCGGTAAGACCAAATATTAATAATAACACATGCTAAATTTCTATGACAAATTTGCTCTCAGCCAATCAAATTCCACAATTTCAGGGGCTCATTTGTTATTGATAACAAGTTTTCATAAAGCCCCGCTTGACATGACTTTTTCATTTATTTTAACACCAGAAACTTCTGAAATGTGAAACTTTCACCAATTTTTCCTGGCAGGAAAATTATGTGAATTGCAAATATTATAATATTGTATTATTTGCCATTAAAATTATTTCATGGCATGAAACAATGATCGTGAATTGGGACTACTCTTTTGCATCTGTACAATGACCATTAGAACTGAGCTCTGTATTATTAGTTAAACACTTTATGTCATGAAAAGAAAAAATGCTAGGTTACTACCTTCAAGCATACTCATGCTTTCTTAGTGTGTCAGACCACATTGAAGACACTAAAGAACATATTCAATCACATAATATTTCTGGCCTGCCTAACAATTTACTTTAAAACTCCTGTTCTAGACACTTATACCAAATACAATTTTAGTTTTATTATAACCTCTACATGATGTGGCTTCGGATAAGTTGGTGATAGACACAGATGATGACAGATCTCTCACATTCAAATAGGAAAACAAATACCTTTACATGCATTATTTCAATAATCTGTCCGAAAATAAGTTGATAAATTTATAAAAAGAAAATATTTCTGGTAATTAGTGTAATTCAATGTACATGTAGATATTCCATAAAATCTTATGTTTAATGCAACAGCTTTACCTTTGGTGGGCAAGGGGCTTCACCCTCATTATTTTTTTTTATTTGTGTGTGTGGGGGGGGGGGGGAGTAGATGGGGATCCGGTTTGAAATTGTTAGGGTCTCTATTCATGAGCTCATGTTAAATGTTATTTTTGGGGGTCCTGAATTAACTTTTGGGTGCCCCAAACTATGAAGGCACGATAGCTCAGTCGGTAAAGAAGTGGTCTCACAATCCGGTGACCCTGGTTCTAAACCAAGTCGATGCGCTAGTGCCCTTTGGTAAGGCATTAATTCTCATTATCAGGTCCCTCGGAGAGGACCTAAAGCTGTTGTCCGTCTGGTTGCTTACCTACAAGCATTTATGCTTTCTTAGCAGTCAGGTAAAATAAACACCACTCACTCAGGGGTCATTCCTTTCGTGGTTCCTACTTGTGTTGTATTCCTACTTGAACTTAGGGTCTTATATGCATGAGCTCATGTTAAATGTCATTTTTGGGGTCCTGAATTAACTTTGGGTGACCCAAACAACCCCAACTCCTACTTGAACTCACCATGAATAATTTCATCTTTACATCGTTTACAGCAGAACTCCAATTTCCATGCCGATGGAAGACTGAAAGAGGACGCAAAGATCTATGTGACCGACGCAGTATATCGTTCTGAAAACCATCCTCTCAGACTCATGGTATGAAACAAGGTTAACCCTAAAAGCCCTATTACACATGTGTAAAAACAGCCATACTTTATTGCTGTGTTTTCTTTGGTGTACTCGTCATCATTTCCAGTCCCAATATCTAGCAAAGATGGGAGCCATGTCTTTGGCCAGGTATCAGCAAATCATTTGGTCTATTTCCCACTGTATCAGGGGGGCTACTTTTCAAGCTTGCTTGCATGAAAATAACACTCTTTAATTTGTTTGCATTGAACTCTTTGCAAATTTAGGGGCTTTTTTTTTTACTTTCGGGGCTCTTTTGGGCATTTTGGAGGCTAATTCGCCTGACCCCCGTGTATTTTTTCCCTGCACTGTATTGGGGTTTAATATGAATGCCATTTTTCAATTTTTTTCCTGAATTCAGGCCCAGTAGTTGCTCTGTTTCATGCTCTTTCAGGATTCTAAGGGTAACATTTTTCTGGAGCCCCGACATGAATTGGTCTCTTTTTAGGCTAATGGAGTAGAAACAACTGGTATCACTGGGTTTAAAGGCATCCGGTAACTTTGTCTCAGATTCTAAACAAAATTCTGGATTTAGCTCATATGCTGCAATGATAATTATAAACCTTTAGGTCAGTCATCTATTTTTGTATCATGTTTATATTCCATTTGAAGCCAGGTATTTTAAAAAGGATTTTTGTTGTTGTTATATGTGCAACATGTTTAGAGATTAACAATCATTGTTTTCGATTAACAATCTTTTTTTTTTATTAACAATCATTGTTTTCAGAGATATTACATTTCATTAAAAAATATATAGCAAACAGAAAAAAATAGAGATTGTTGCCTTTTTGAAGAATGATATGTGATCGATTTAGCCCTAAATTTTTCTTGTTCTAGAAGGGTTAATGATATTATTTGATCTGTCATTTCAGATCCAGAAGGATGAGAGTAAAATGTTGCTGAATCACCCTGTAGTCCGATTGATGATCCGCTACAAGAACAAATCGACTCGACTGAAATATTGGATCAGCCTCTTCCTCCATATCACCCTCGTCGTCCTCGTCACTGGCCACAGTCTGGTCATTCCTCCACCGTTCTATGTTCAGACCAACCCTGAAGGCAACAACTACACCTGGTTGGCTGACGGAAAAAGCAAATGGCAGGAGAACATGAACCTCTTTGCTTTGGTCCTGTTTGGAAGAGTTGGGGCCTGGATCATCCTCGCGCTCACTGTGATCTACTTCATTGAATTTGTAAGAAAGAAAATCATGACATAAACTTTCACCTTTAAACCCTTGCGTTTGACTAAATTCTTTCTATAAATGTTTATTTTTCGTTGACTCCAACCTCAAGTATAATAATATTTATAAAAGCTTTTTTTTTATAACGCATAACACATTTTAAACACAAGTATGTCCCTATGAGCTTTGAGGGAGAGAGAAAAAAAAAGCACAGAGAAAACAGGTTACTTGGTGTCTTTTATGTATTTAAAATTTGGAATAAGTGTGTTTACAAGGGTAGACTTAATCTTATAATAATAATAATAATATTGGATTCTTACATAGCGCATGTATCCCCCTTGCATACATCAACAGTTCAATCGATTTGTGTAAAAAAAAATCTGCTCTAGTGACCCTTGTATAGAAAGACCAATAATCTCCAAAGACCCCATTCTCTGTTTTCCTTGAATTGTGTTTGTCATTGTGTTTGTCATTGATTCATGTACTTAAGGAACATCTCCATATATAGACCACTTTTCTTGTCTCCCTTGAGCTGTTTCTATACATGTTTCACTGTAATAAATGAAACATGGTGATTTACCAGATTAATTTTGCGTTCCCTTCAATTGGTTCAATATGCAGCTCACAAACATTGTACAAAACACTTGTTAAATACGAGTTCATGTTTGGTAGTTGATCCAGCATTTCCGCCAAAAGTACAGGGATAGGTTAAGGTTTGCAGTTGGGTTTTATGTTAGGTTTAGGATGAGGGTTATTGCTAGGTATAGTGTTTGGTCTAGGACTGAAGTTAGGTGTTTTGGTTAGTGTAGGACATTGCTGCGGGGGAATTTTCCTGGGCCATGTCTCGATCATACAGTCAAACCTGTGTTAGTGGCCACCAGTCTAAAGTGTACATGTATTTTATCTCCCTCAAGAAAGAACTGTGTGTTGTAGAACCTGTCTAGTATAGGCACCTGTCTACCCGGCCACTTTTCCTATTTCCCTTAGCTGGTCTTAAAGCCCCACTGTCCTACTTGTAGCTACTTGCTCCCTCTTTAGAAAACTTCCCCAATCGGTGCCTGTTGGTCCCCCGTGATCCTCTTTTTCTTATGTTAGTTGAGAGCAGAGTTAATGAGATAGCCACCTGTCAGTGACCTCGCTGTGTGGTCTAATCCCTTCTGGCCCAGTAGTATTGACGGTCTTTAATAGACAGGTTTGACTGTGCAACCATATGATATTTTTATTATTTCCCATGAATAGGTCTATCGTGTAGTGATCTACAGACACACAACATTGAACTCCATCCGCGGAGTGGGTAGCATTTTGAGAGAAGTAGCACTTGTGGTCTTCATCACACTCTTCATAGTGCCCGGCCTAGGTGACTTGACCTACGGCTATGGGGTCAACTTAAAACCAGTACGTATTCTTTGGTGCATCATTCGCTATGATGACATTTTGTGAATGATTTCACTTCCCATAGGGTTTCACAACACATGCTCCGGCCTAGGTGATTTCACTTCCCATAGGGTTTCACAACACATGCTCCGGCCTAGGTGACTTGACCTACGGCTATGGGGTCAACTTAAAACCAGTACGTATTCTTTGGTGCATCATTCGCTATGATGACATTTTGTGAATGATTTCACTTCCCATAGGGTTTTACAATACATGCTCCTGCCACGATTGCTCTGGTGTAATCTCCTACGCTAACAGGTTCCCTAACTTGGACCATATGCTATTGATCACGTATAAGATTTCGGTATATCTGTGCCCTGTTTCATAAAACTTGTGATCAATAACAAATACTAAATTTCTATGATGAATTTGCTCTCAGCCAATCAAATGCCACAATTTTAGGAGCTTATAGCAGTTATTCTAACTTGTTATTGATAACAAGTATCATGAAACACGACATTGGTGGGTGTATCAAGCTGATAGTCCTACTAGTGCTTGGATCAGACAGAAAATGAAATAAAATGATATTTGTGTACATTTATGATTACAGTTCCATGATACAATTTAGTAATACTTGGCAACGTATATGACTGACCCCCTATATTTGAAAACTACATTTGTTTTGCTTCCCTTGAGCAGAGTTTCACGTAATACTTCTCACTGACTCTAAACCCATGCACCTTCTTGCAACAACATGAACAACATTCAACAACAAAAACCAAAAACTATACACTCGACCGCACACACACACACACACACACACACAGAAGCAGTCATGCAGCCAAAGAAGCGACTCTCATTGACTCCTACACCCCAACAACACACAGCCAAATCAGCAACTGACTCCCACATTCTTGATACCATACGGCCAAATACATAATGCTACGGTCACAAAGGTTCATATGATCGATAATTTTGTATGAATATCCTTGTTTTTCTATTGTCTTCCCGAATTTCCATTGTCTGAAAATCGTTTGTACGTCATTTGTAGCAGTTTGTAATGGCATTTGAGAATGAGGCTTTACCAACACTAATTCAAACGCAACCCACAC
The DNA here is from genome assembly GCA_035222895.1 of Strongylocentrotus droebachiensis. Classification (NCBI taxonomy): domain Eukaryota; kingdom Metazoa; phylum Echinodermata; class Echinoidea; order Camarodonta; family Strongylocentrotidae; genus Strongylocentrotus; species Strongylocentrotus droebachiensis. The sequence goes on from JAVYIG010002411.1 coordinate 166,389, forward strand.
TCCCGTATACGACCAAAACAGCACCCACACTGACCCCTCTACATCTTACACCCCCATGCAGTAAAAAAAACCTTACACCACATATAGCCTCCCAAACCAACACAACCTCATAGAATCAAAGAAACGACCCACATTGAGTCCTTAACCCACACACATCTGCTGCCAGAGACGCATCCAACACCCACATCCTACACCTTCATAGAACCAAAGACACAACCCACACCCACATCCTACATTCTCATAGAATCAAGGAAATAACCCACAATGAGTTTTAAACCACACACACACCTGTTTCCAAAGACACAACGAACACCCACACCCTCATAGAATAAAAGAAACAACCCACTTTGAGTCTTACACCACCATACACCTACTGCCAAAGACGCATCCAACACCCACATCCCTCATAGAACCAAAGTCACAACCCACTTCAACATCCTACACTCTAATAGAATCAAAGAAATAACCTACAATGAGTTTTAAACCACACATACCTGTTGCCAAAGACGCAACCTACACCCACATCCCAAACCCTCATAGAATTAAAGAAACAACAAACATCAAGTCCTTCACCCACACACATCTGCTGCCAGAGAAGCAACCCACACCCACATCCCACACCTACATAGAATCAAAGAAACAACCCACATTGGGTCCTATACACCCACACACATCTGCTGCCAGAGACGCAACCCTCACCCACATCCCTCATAGAATCAAAGAAACAATTCACATCAAGTCCTTCACCCGCACACTCTTGCTGCCACAGAAGCAACCCACACTTACATCCCACACACTCGTAGAATCAAAGAAACAATACACATTGAGTCATTCACCCACACACACCTGTTGCCAAAGACGCAACCTACACCCACATCCTACACCCTCATAGAATTAAAGAAACAACAAACATCGAGTCCTTCACCCACACACATCTGCTGCCAGAGAAGCAACCCACACCCACATCCCACACCTACATAGAATCAAAGAAACAACCCACATTGGGTCCTACACCCACACACATCTGCTGCCAAAGACGCAACCTACAGTTACATCCCACACCCTCATAGAATCAAAGAAACAACCTGCATTTAAGTCCTACACTCACACACATCCATTCAGCCAAAGAACATTTCCTACCAATTCTCATTTGTTTATCCCACACGCAGATAGCCAAAGAAAACAACCCTAAATGAATTGACCTTCGTAACCATATTTCAACTTTGCTTTTAAAAATAGTATTTGTGTATATGCATTTTTTTTTTACAGGATTGGCAATGGCAGCTTGGTGCATTCGCAGTTTTTCTGACATGGTTCAACTTCATCCTGTTCCTGCAGACCGTTCCATTCTTGGGTCTCTATATCTTCATGTTTCTTGGTATGATTGGCTCTTCTTTTTTTTCTGATGATGATGATGAGGATAATAATCATGACAATATTAATAATAATAATAACACAGTGATGAAAATGATAATGATAGTAATGATACTATTAATAATAATAATAACGATAATAATGATACTAATAATAACAATAATAATTATGATATAACTACTGCTAATAATGATCTTAATTTACTTTCATTTTATCTTTTATGCTCGCAGCACCTTATGCATTTCTGCGAAATGGATATCACACTCTACAAATAATTTGTAATTATTATCATTCATTTGTGAATTGTCGTCAGAGAAAATGTGGGATAAGTTTCTATCATTTCATGGCTTCACAGTAATCTTACAAAGCTAATTATTATGCCCTGAATCTTGGTTTTTTTATTTAACAGAGGTGCTATCTACTCTTCTGAACTTCATTTTTGTTGTCGGCATTTTCGCCATTGCCTTCGCTGTGGTGTTCTGTATTTTGCTTTTAAATCAGGTATGGACTGTCTCAAAAATCTCTGATTATAATTTCTGTTTCATGGAACTATTAAGCAATTTAACCATGTCTTGAGATGTTCAATTAAAGGAATTTGATAAGATTGTACATTCTGAGAGAAGTGTCCTAAAAGTATGAGTAGTTGAATAGCCAGCGGTTATATTTTTGTAGTACCGTAGATAGAAGATAAACATTTCTAGAAATACATATTTGGTTGGATGCCCTCAAGAAGGCTTTAAGAGGTAAATATTGTCAATGACACCAGACTTGGTGGAAATACCATTAATGTGTGTTGAAGTCTGCACACAGCGAACCTGTACGCCTATCTTGAAGAGTCTTGGGTGAGGGAAAAGTAAGAAAATTACTTTACCATATGGGAAAAGACAGAGCATTGCATAGAGCCTTTTGGTCATAAGACTGAAGGCTAATCCTGAAGATTGACTGCACCTGTTATTGGGTAAACGCCCGAACAGTGTCAAATTCCCCATGAGAGCCCACTTCTATGTGTCTTTATGATATAAGCATTATGTTTGAATGTTTGAATGTTTTTTGTTGGCATATTCATGTAATATATTGTATTATACAACACCTACGTGGATCCTTGTCATTTGATTGGAGGATTGTTGGTCACGTGATATTCAATAGATGGTATATTGCACGGTCGTGCATTTTTGGTTATATGCGCCGTGCATTTTTGGTTATATGCAGACTGCGTACCTCTCAGTCGTGCGCGCGCGTATCCCTGCGTGTATCTGACGCGAAGGCAATCTCAATGTAATCGAGAAGGCTTGACTCCAACTTTAATTTATCTTTAATATAAGGAGTAAAGCATTTTGTTGATTAACGTTCTATTAGATCTTCTTCGATGTTGTATAAAACAAATAATGAATGTTTTTCATTCGTTCATTAGTGCAAATATTTTCATTCGTTGAAAGATTAACGTTAATTCTATTCAACTCGGCTGACGCCTCGTTGAATAGAATGTTAATCTTTCAACTCATGAAAATATTCGCACTATTGAACTCATAACCATTCATTATTTGTATACTCTCTTGCTTTCAAGCACTTTCAACATTTTCATAAGGGGGCTATTTCCTTAGTCTTTGATGGTACAATGATTCTGTATTTCTGATTTGTTTGTGTACATGCTGTTAATGGAATTACATTGACATTTTCAAAAAAGATCTAAAAACTCATCTATTCCAAAAGCAACCCAAATAACTATAAAATAAGTGGAATAAGTATTACAATGCCTTCATTATGTCTTTTTTTAATTAGTGCTATTATCGATATAATGATATAATATGCTAATTTCCAAAGAATTAAATTTGTTAAGTTATATTAGTAATATTTGATCTTCTTGGTAATTTAAGTAATGTTAATTTGTTAAGTTATGTTAGTAATATTTTGTTTTCTTGGTAATTTGAGTAATGTTAATTCAATTACCAGTAGTAATACTGATTTTTCTTGAAGTAATTTTGATTTGTGTACAGCGCTTTGAAACTTTTATGTCACAAGCGCTATATAATTTTTTTGTATTATTATATTGGTTACCTTCCTAGGCCCCCTTTCACACTGTGACGAACTCCCTAGCAAAGATCCTGGCCATGGCCAGCGGAGAGCCCAACTTCGACGCTGTCTTTCATTCCCTTGACTACCTTTACCAACCCGTGGCTTCTGTGGACTTTACACAAATGGTCTTCTATCCAGCCTCTACGCACATCATCTTTTTTCTCTTCATATTCTTCATGCCAATACTCATCATGAATCTCCTGGTAAGGAGTCTAACTATCACACCGATGGTGTATTTGACATTAGTGAATGTATATGGTTAACCAATTAATTATTGGTACCCTTACCAAGTTTTGTAACTTTAAGTATGTGAAAAATCGACTTGTATCAATTTATTTTTCTTGAGAATCAAGTACTCAATAAAGCACTAATCAACCAGTCCATCATTCATTCTTGAGTCACCATAACAACAACAAAATTGTCATTTTTGAGTTTGGGGAAAATTTAATTTGTCCATGATTTATGGTTCTTGATGATGTGATATATTAAAGATAAACTTGATCTGGTAAAAAAATAAAATTAATTCTCACAGAATCAAATGAAACTTACACTGAATGTTCAAGATTACAAATAAATGACATGTGCCAAACAATTTTGGAAGAAAATGTATACTGGCTGAGTAATGAGCATAGAAAGACAAGGAAATCAAGTACTAGCGCCGACACCATGTGTGTTGTCCCATATATAGCTTTCTGTGTACAGTGCTTGTTACTTTACCAAGACTCTGCCAAATTTTTTATGATTTTGATGACTCCAGAACCTTGCAGTGCACACCAATACTTACATGCTACATGATCAACTGTTTCTGATCCATTCCACACCTTTTCTTTCACAATGCAATCGCATTAAAGCTTGGATCTAATTGTACTCAACAAATGCCCTAATTCGACCAGGCCACCTTTCATTCTTGAGTTACCCGTTGTGGATCGTGTATTGTGTATTTCACCATAAATAATGTGACATATAAGCCCTGCATGCATTGTCAATATTACTTGACCTTTGCTTTTTCTCTTTTTTGATTTATTATATTCTAGTTTTGAGTATCTGTACAACTGTATGTTATATTCTATTACTTCCTTTGCTAATATCATGATTGTTGCTAAAGTGATATTGAAAAAACACAATTTATTTTGATATTTCACATTTTGATTTGTTTTTATTTCAGACTGGTTTGGCGGTGTATGACATCGAAATCATTCAGAAAAAGGCGATAATGTGTAAACGTACGCTTGAGGTAAGTTTAATCTTGTAGGAGACTTGGGATTTTATGTCTCTGTGTATTCTCTGTATACCTTACTTCACTATTACTCTCTAGAGTTCTGTCGAAGAGGTTCTCCAAGCATATATATTTCTATAAATACATGTGCAAGAGACATTTTCTTCAGTTTGATATACGGTCTATATTTCTCCTGTTGGAAAAGAGAAATATTTTATTGCACCACTTGGAATGTATTGACTGCAATATGTACAAGTTGACGATTTAAGGCCAAGCAACCCTTGATCTTGCAGGTATTCCTCTTGTCATGGAAAACATTTCTTTTTGTAAAGTAGTAAAGTAGTGCTTGCAGTTTTATCAAACAAATTCGTTTTCACTGGCTGCTTGCCGTAGCAACAAACAGAGTTGACAAAAGACATAACTCCGTTTCGTTGACAATCAGCCGTAGACGAAAGACATTATGCATGGCTGATTGTCAACGAAACGGAGTTAAGTCTGTTGTCAATTATGCTTGTTGGTACGGCAGCCGGCCAGTGAAAACGAATTTGTTTGATAAAATTATGGAAATGCAAGTACTACTTTAAACAAACAGATCTTTGTCATTCCTTGTTCATCTTTCCTGATTGAGGTGTCATATGAAAGGGCAGAAACGCGACTTTCTAGAAATGTAATTTTCTCCTTGAAATTCGGATACCGTCCGCCAAATGACTTTTTGGTTTCCTCTCTTCAATTCATTTTAATCACTCATGCATGAAATATGCATCATATGAGTTGCATCAAATGAAAGAGGATGATCTCAGCTTTCCAAATATGTGTCATTTATCAATTATAAATGTGACTAAGTTATGATAAGACATTGATAATTCTTGGTTTCGTTTTTTCTGGGACGCACTGTATATATATATATATATATATTGTTTTCTTCTTCTATAAATACATGTACATGCGATATTTTATTCTTTTTTATATGTTGCAAAAGATGAATATTTGGTAGCACCAATTAAGTAGCACTTAAAATTAGACCATCAAATCTCCTTTGCTGATAATAACGATGAGAAAATATACTCCTGACCAAAAGTGACCAAAATGTTAGTATCAGGCCAAAATGTGGCCAAATAACAAAAATGTCAGTAGTAAGGTCAATAGGATGTTTTTTTGAATCAGCGCAATTTTTACCTTAAATAAGTTATATAAGCCATCCCTACAAAAAAAATTTAATGAAATCCCTAAGATTCATATATACCGGTATACAGCCAAACCTGATGTAGTGACCACCTGTCTACAAAGACCACTTTTTGTGTTTCCCTTGGGCAGTCGCAATAGACAGGTTTGACTGTTTATATACCGTAAATCTCCGTGTATAAGACACACTTTTTCCCGCCGATTTTTTATTTTATTTTAAGTGTCCGATTTAAGCCCCCCACCTGGCACTGTGCCTGGCAATGTTTCCCAGCTCAGTAACACACGGTGTGCTGACTCACCACTCGGAAACTAGAACAACTACCTGTATGGCCAGATTTCTGTTTGGACTTATAGAGGAAAATTTGTCTGTCATCTTTAGTTTTAAAAACAACATTGTTACTATTATTTGTGACAAGTTCACAAGCACAAATCGGCACCTTCAACTCCACCTCGCAGTCAAATAAATGTCCTTCCCCACATTGTTTTTTTAACACGGACCTATAGCTGCCTAAAATGTCAAAAATTGTACCGGTATGGTGCTTCTAATTGGACCTTGTCAGTATTGGTGTGTTGAGTTGAAAAAACGGTCTGCTCAATTTTCAAATTTCCAGCCCCCCCCCTATTGGAAAATCCTGGATCCGCGCCTGATTCTGCCTAAGTTTAATCTAGCTGTGTGGACCACAAAACATACCGTAGTTTGACTTATGCAAAATTTGACTTGGCAAGTGTGCATTACACATGGTTGGCATAATTTGTTCAACATTTTTTATTTGACTTGTGCAGATAACTGTATTATTTATTTCCTCCTTTTATTTGATACTCCTAGGCTAAGAGCATCTTGGATGTCCAGGACAACTCAGTCCTCTTGATCTGGAGGCGCAGTGTTCTGAGAGACCAGGTGAAAAGTATCGAGACGGAAATCTCGCCCATGCACAAGCTCTACTACAAGGCCATTGGGTACAAGGAGATCCACGATCAGCTGGTGGCATTTCTCGATGAACTGGAGAAGACGGTAAAACGTAGTACCCTTTATATCCCAGCCTTTTAAAATATTGTTTCCAGTTTATAACCCATATCAGTTTAGTGTCACCCTGTAGTGATTTCTTAACATTTGATTGCTGTTCGGTCTACAACCAGTTTGTCTACTACCCATTTGGCCTATTTCCATATGCATACCTGCCAACCCTTCCGAATAATCCGGAATAGTCTGTTTTTCTGGATTTTGATTTTTGATTTTTGATTTTTGATTTTTTTTTGTTTTTTGTTTTGCTTAAGTCAAAGTAAGCTTGTTTTATCATATGCCGCTATGTGAGAGTTCACGTATTGCGTGTGTTGAAGGATGAAGGGCTGCATGATTGAGCAGCGAATTTTTATTTGCTTTTTTGCACAGATTTACCGCGTATTGCCAGTTACACTGCCGCTGCATGTGCAAACGCCTGTTAAGGGTACAGATTTCTTATTTTCGAAGACAATATACCGTGCTAAAAATTCTTAATTCTTAAATGTTGGCAGGTATGCGTATGGTCTACACCCAGCCCATCTACTATCCACATGGTCTCATAATCATTTTGTCTATTTTTCATTTTTGCAAATTTAAGAAGGAAAAGCTGATTCTTTTGGATCTTAAAGTTGATACTCTAAGCCAATCCCAAATACTGAGATAATTACATAAATAGAAAGCTTTTAACCCCCATAATAACACCAAATGGTGTCCACCCGACAAAACAAGTTTAGAATAATGAATTTATTCGAGTAAACTCTACCAAAATATCTAAGTCTGAAACCCGGAAGTGCACGTAGAGTCGGGCCTCTATCCGTGACGTCACGAACGGGAGTCATGGGCTCAGTGAGAGTGAATGGCAGTGATATCCCTACGTAAATGCTATCCTGTCAGAGCTTAGATTTGTTGTTGTTAAGGAGTATATTTGATGGATTTTCTGTTTTCATTTGAATGAAGAATAACGAAACAACATTTTCCAGTCGCTGATTTCTTTTTATATCCTCATATTCACCTATTTGGTAGAGATTTAAGACGAGTTTACTGCTTAGGAATTAAAGTTAAATCGTGCACTTATGAATAGGCGGATGCATTATATTGTCATCAGATGTACATGAGCAGTTTTGTTAAAACGAATAGGTCTAGAACTATGATAGTACTTATCATAGATGTGTGTGACTGCCTCAAAAAAGGATACAGTACCAGTTAAACATTTTATGTTGTAAAATATCAAACTTGAACGAGATCATGCAAGCGCGCTTCCTCTATAATATTTTGGCGAGTGATGCGGCTCTTGCATGAACGCTCGTGGAGCGAGCAGAATCGGGAGGTAAGACCAAGCCGCTGCTCTAGGCGCTGCTTGCTTGTGATGGAACGTACGTGCGCTAGTTATATGTTTATCGGCAATTGCAAGAGAATGAAAGCGACGTTGCCAGCTAAGAAAAACAACTAACAAAGACTTGCTCCTGACTACCGGTGTCAGAATTGGTAGATGAAGGATGTTCAGGGCCAACGAAGGCGAAAGACATGGGGAAAAAGGAAGAAGAAACCATCGGGAGATCGCTGTAGTGTATGGTAATGAACTGTGCATGGGTAGACAGCTACTGTTCACTCCGTGCCTGGGCCGATTTTAACACCAAAACAAAAATTACATGGTGAAAATATCGACTAATGGCACATCGTTGGCATGTATATGTCATAATTTTTAAAAGGGGAATTGATATTAATACTATGAAGTACTAGGGGAAGGTAAAGAATTGTACATAGAATTATGATTTATTAGACTTTTCAGCCTTGGAAACAAAAATATGCAGAAAATCGTATCACTCTGCACATGTTTGCTATGGAACATCCGGGTACGTGAATATACTCTCTCCCGGACGTGAGGTCATAAATAGTAGACCAGCGTCGTGACTGATTTTCTATGCAAAGAGAGGCGGATATATTTTAGACATTTCAATTGAGGATTTCGAGTAGACAGAATTTTTTGTGATATACTAAGTAATTGAAAAACTTAAAAATAACATATACTTGCCGTAGGTAACAAATTAAGGGACATTTATTTGCTTAGAGTATCAACTTTAAAGGTAAAGACCAGTATTGGAAACGCCCCAATTTCAAAAAATGAAATGGAAGCTCTCATTACCAATCATGTGAAAGAATATGTTTTGACTAATACATGATGATACAAAATTTGCCGGGAAACCGCCTACTAATTCATATATTTGGTAAATTTGTTTCTCTCATGGTCTGTGAGAGATATAGGGTAGTCCCATATACATCTTTCTGTGTATAGTGCTTGTAACTTTACGAAGAATGGGCCAAATTTCTTATCATTTTGATGATTCCAGAACCTTGCAGATGCTAGATGCTAGATGATCAACCTTTTCTGATCGATTCCACAACGTTTCTTTCACAATGCAATCGCATGACCATAACTGGTCTTTACCTTTAAGAAACGTCTGGATTGTTATTAGTTAATCTAGACACCCCTTTTAATCCTTAAGCCCAAACTTCTTACGTACTGTAGCGACTAATGTTACAGTGCATTCATTTATAATTCACTGGTATACATATTGTGTTTTTAATCCAAAATGGCCGCTTTAGAAGTCATTGAGAGTTCGAGGATTTGGTATTACGCCATGTCCTCAGAACTGGTTTTAACTCGATTTATTATATAACGATGTTTATTCATTAGTATTTTCATCACATGATGAATTAACATAGATGTACGCGTATTTATTCATAAGTATTTAGATCACGTGCTTAATTAACATACATGTGCGCTTGTTTTGAACCAATCGCGCTGTAGTTGATTGGCGCTCTTCTGGTTTTCCTGTGCGGGAATCAGTGAGCTGTTTTGATATTGGTATACGCACATGCTGTTATTGTGTTGATATTTGTACCTGTAAAATCTGTATCCAACGAGGATTGAACTACTACGTCCCCGGACCATTCCCGGTGGACGTGCTCACCTATTTACATTTTGTACGTTTTGCAAGATATATTTTGACTCTCTCGATGTTCAGCATTGACGACACCTTAATTCACCAGCAGTGAGAATAGAACATTTAATATGATCTAAAGTTTTTCTCACCTGCATTATTGTTTGACAACCTTTTATCATCGACTTCATATGATATATATTGTCTCGACATTTGATTCTTCGACCTGCATCGCAAGTCACTGAAGTTGATCTATTGACATTGACTGCATCATCATTGTATTCATCTGTTAACTGATTCATCATCGTTTTCATCACCGTTGTCTTCATCATCGTCGACTTCATCATCGCTGCCTTCACCAGCGTCGTCTTCATCGTCGACTTCATCATCGCTGTCTTCACCAGCGTCGTCTTCATCATCGTTGTCTTCATCATCGTCTTCATCATCGTGGTATTCACCTAGCGTCGATCATCGTCTGCATATCCTACGCGATCGACAACCAGCTCATCGACCACCGTTTTCGACTAGCTAGTTTCTACATCTATCTAGAACTTGAAGAAGATCTACTTTGAATTCAACTCCAATGACTCACGTAACGTTAATTATATTGTGATTTATGCATTGCATTGTTTATCAATATCATTGTGATGCCTTATTTTGAGTGACTGAGTGCCTGTTGTTGAGTGCGTACGCTTACTAACACATATTTTACATGTTTATAATTGCACTAGTTCTAGGCCTATGCCTGGTCTACTGATCTAGATCTGCTATAGTCTAGATCCACCGATATATTGTTGTATTCTCGTGTTGTGCATTCCGTACACATACACAAGTAGAGATTTGTTTAGTGGTTTCTTGAACCACAATATTTCGTGCCTATGTAGGTAAATCTAAACGCTTAGATTTGAGTAGTATTTTCTTGACTGTTATTATTCATGGAGTGTGAATGATATTTAACTGACTTGTTTTAGTACTGTCTTAAGTTGTACTGAACAGGACTCCTGATATTTCGAGACTTGTATTAAGCGGTAATCATTAATACCATAGTGACTAAGTTGAGTCTCCTTTATATTATCTGTGCTGTTGGAAGTTATCTATGTTTGATTATTAATAGTAACTACCAAGGGCCTAGTGATAGTTTAATTGTCTGTCACTGTTGAGATAGACAGAAGAGGTTTTTGATAATTCTGTAATCATTGTTTCTTATGTGAAATTATAGAATATAGAACCAAGTTTTAACCATAATCAATTTGTCTGGATGTGATCATTTATTAAGTGTTTTCTTGTCTGGAGGGATACTGCTTTTTAGTAGTTTAATTAAAAAAGAGAATTGTGTGGGATTACTAGTTAACACGCAACATAGTCCATACCCCATGTAGTTTTCTAAATTGGTGACCCCGACGTGATCCCCCTGAGATAAGAAACATTAAGTTAGGTTACCTTTGCTTATTAATATTTTTTTTTTACCATTAGATAATCACATTTCTTACTGATACATTGAATTTAGTTGTGTAAACAGTGGACGTGGCGCGGCGTCATGACTGAACCCAATACTCTTCAGCACCAAGTTGCTGCGCTCACGAAATTGGTCAAGGAATTGACCGCCACTATCGGTTGCATGCGGAGCCGAAGCAGCAGCATGAGCAGCATGAGCAGCAACAGGAAGCGCGACTCATCCGGCTATAAATCAGCGAGCACTTCTGAAGTTTGCTGGTATCATGAGAAGTGGGGTGACAAGGCTCACCAGTGCCGCCCGCCATGCACATATAGCAAGCCGGCGGAAAACAACTAGGCCAGGAGGTGGGCGCGACACCCCTCACTGGCCCTCTTCGTGACGGTCGCTTGTTCTATGTCACAGATAGAGATTCTGGGACACGATTTTTGGTTGATACGGGTGCCGCGGTAAGCGTAATTCCTGCCAACACCGCTGATAAGAGGCACCTTATGCCACTCGTTTTGCAGGCTGCAAACAAGACGCGCATATGCACATATGGGCAGCGTGAGCTCACAGTGTGTATTGGGCTGCGGCGTTCGTTTAAGTGGTCATTCATATTGGCCGATGTTTCGCAGCCTATCCTCGGCGCAGATTTCTTGAGACATTATGGCTTATTGGTTGATTTGCGCACAAACCGACTTTGGGATGCCACCACTAGCCTGTCCGTTAATGGCATCGCCTCCGACTTTCCGTCACTGAACCTCACTATAGTGCAGGTAGACTCCGATTCTGTCTATAAGCGCTTACTTGCCGAGTTCACGGAAGTAACTCGGCCCATGTTTAAGAACTGTCCGATGAAACATGACGTCACACACAGGATACTCACAACCGGCCCACCCGTTTCGGCACGACCTCGACGCTTAGCGCCGGACAAACACAAGATCGCTAAAGACGAGTTTGGTCGGTTACTCGATTTGGGCATTGTCGAGCCCTCAGATAGTTCATGGGCGTCGCCGCTCCACATGGTGCCAAAGAAGTCAGGCGGTTGGCGACCATGTGGCGATTACCGCGCTCTTAATCGCGTGACCGTCCCGGATCGCTATCCCATTCCGCACCTTCACGACTTTGCCGCACAGTTGCGAGACAAGTGCGTATTTTCCAAAGTTGACTTAGTGCGCGCATATCATCAGATCCCCGTACACCCTGATGATGTGAAGAAGACCGCGCTGACAACCCCTTTTGGGTTATTCCATTTCCGACGCATGCCATTCGGACTACGCAACGCGGCGCAAACCTTTCAAAGGTTTATTGATAGGGTCGTCCGTGACCTGCCATTTGTATTCGTGTATCTTGATGATATTCTTGTTGCCAGCGAGAATCCCGAACAGCACGAGACTCATTTGCGCCAGCTGTTCGCAAGCCTCCGTGATTATGGAGTAGTAGTGCATCCTGACAAATGCCAGTTTGGAGTCGAAGCACTTGACTTTCTAGGGCACCATGTGAATGCCCAGGGCGTATCCCCGATGGATGACAAGGTCGCGGTAATTCGCAAATTTCCGCGCCCTACCTCGCTACGCCAGCTGCGCCGGTTCTTAGGCATGGTTAATTTTTACCGCCGATTTATGCCTAAGTGCGCATCCTCGCTGGCCGCCTTGACTGATTTGCTGCGCAAGCAACCTAAGCGCTCTCGAAAGGCGTTAGATTGGTCCCCTGTGTGCGACTCCGCTTTCGCGGCTGTCAAAGAGGGCCTCGCGAACGTTTCGATGCTTACATACCCGTCTGTTGAGCTACCTACAAGCCTCGCGGTAGACGCTTCCGATCTCGCCGTAGGTGGTGTGTTACAGCAACTCCATGAAGGGGAGTGGCGACCGCTTGCGTTCTTTTCTCGCCGCCTCAAGCCTCCCGAGACTAGGTATAGTACCTTTGGTCGAGAGCTGCTAGCCATTTACCTCGGAATACGCCATTTCCGATACTTCTTAGAGGGGCGTGATTTTTTTGTTTTTACAGACCACAAGCCTCTTACCTTTGCGCTCAAGACATCGCCCGATCGACATTCCCCTAGGGAAGCGCGGCAACTCGATTACGTGTCACAGTTTACCTCCGACATACGCCATATTCGAGGCGTTGATAATCAGGTAGCTGATGCACTTTCTCGCACCGAGATTGACTCAGTGCAATTACCGAACTCGATTAACCTGCGTGTAGTCGCGACCGACCAAGTCGATGACGTCGAGCTCGCTGCTCTGCGCTCAGACACGTCAACCTCGCTCAAATTTGAGAAGGTCCTCCTTCCAGAAGGGGACGCGCACATTTGGTGCGACATGTCCATAGGGCATCCGCGGCCGTATGTATCGGTAGCGCACCGTCGATCGTTGTTTGACAATCTGCACAATCTCGCGCATCCGGGTATTAAAGCTTCGCAAAAGCTAATCGCGGCCCGTTTTGTGTGGCGGGGTATGAACAAGGACATTAGTGCATGGGCGCGTACTTGCATCCCATGTCAGCGCGCAAAAATCCAACGTCATACGCACTCACCGCTTGGCACTTTTGCCAACCCCGATGCCCGTTTTGCACACGTTCATATTGATCTTGTTGGGCCACTACCGCCCTCGAAAGGGCACATTTATCTGCTGACTTGTATCGACAGGTTCACCCGTTGGCCCGAAGCGATCCCGATAGCAGATGCCACTGCCGAGACAGTAGCCATAGCTCTAGTGGAGAACTGGGTAGCTCGCTTTGGAGCTCCAGCCACGATTACGCATGATCGAGGTCGTCAGTTTCAATCGGCGCTTTTCACTGCTTTAGCTCATTTGCTCGGTTGTCGGACCATAGCCACCACGGCCTACCACCCGCAGGCCAACGGTATGGTGGAACGGTTCCATCGGCAACTGAAGGCCTCTCTCAAATCTCAACCCGAGCCGAACCGTTGGCAAGAATACCTACCATTGGTCATGTTGGGTATTCGCGCAGCTATTAAGGAAGACATCGGGGCTTCCGCTGCCGAACTCGTCTACGGGACGGCGTTGCGTCTTCCAGGCCAGCTGATAGTGCCTACACGACACGATACTGTTGACCCCGCCGACTACGTCCAACGCTTGAAGGACCATATGTCTGCTTTAGCGCCTACAGCGACACGTAGGTCACCACAGACCAGTTTTGTACATAGGTCTCTCGATACTTGTACGCATATTTTCTTGCGTATCGATGCTGTCCGTAAGCCATTACAGCCTCCGTATTTGGGTCCGTTCAAGGTTCTCAAACGAAACCCGAAGTTTTTCGTTATTGAGCAAAAGGGCAAGCATGTTTCTGTAAGCATTGATCGACTGAAACCCGCGTTTTTGGAAAGCGTTTCGGCTAGGACTACCGCGGCTGACGTGCCTCTAGAGGGAGAGCCTACCGTCTCCTCCCCTCTGCGCACAGCACTTCGCGCAACCTCTGCGCCTGCTCCTGCACCTGCTCCTACGCCTGCTCCTGCTCTGGTGAAATTGCGATCTTCTGCGCGTGTCACACGTTCAGGCCGCCACGTCCACTGGCCGCAGAGGTACGTTCAGGTTCACTACATTGAACGTGTCGCATAAATAGTGGTTATTTTCATGTATATTAATGTATTTTGTACATATGTTTCCTTTATATTTTTAATTGTGTATTTTCGCCCCTCGGAGCTTACGCAAGCTCGGTTCTGGTAGGGGGGTTAATGTAGCGACTAATGTTACAGTGCATTCATTTATAATTCACTGGTATACATATTGTGTTTTTAATCCAAAATGGCCGCTTTAGAAGTCATTGAGAGTTCGAGGATTTGGTATTACGCCATGTCCTCAGAACTGGTTTTAACTCGATTTATTATATAACGATGTTTATTCATTAGTATTTTCATCACATGATGAATTAACATAGATGTACGCGTATTTATTCATAAGTATTTAGATCACGTGCTTAATTAACATACATGTGCGCTTGTTTTGAACCAATCGCGCTGTAGTTGATTGGCGCTCTTCTGGTTTTCCTGTGCGGGAATCAGTGAGCTGTTTTGATATTGGTATACGCACATGCTGTTATTGTGTTGATATTTGTACCTGTAAAATCTGTATCCAACGAGGATTGAACTACTACGTCCCCGGACCATTCCCGGTGGACGTGCTCACCTATTTACATTTTGTACGTTTTGCAAGATATATTTTGACTCTCTCGATGTTCAGCATTGACGACACCTTAATTCACCAGCAGTGAGAATAGAACATTTAATATGATCTAAAGTTTTTCTCACCTGCATTATTGTTTGACAACCTTTTATCATCGACTTCATATGATATATATTGTCTCGACATTTGATTCTTCGACCTGCATCGCAAGTCACTGAAGTTGATCTATTGACATTGACTGCATCATCATTGTATTCATCTGTTAACTGATTCATCATCGTTTTCATCACCGTTGTCTTCATCATCATCGACTTCATCATCGCTGCCTTCACCAGCGTCGTCTTCATCGTCGACTTCATCATCGCTGTCTTCACCAGCGTCGTCTTCATCATCGTTGTCTTCATCATCGTCTTCATCATCGTGGTATTCACCTAGCGTCGATCATCGTCTGCATATCCTACGCGATCGACAACCAGCTCATCGACCACCGTTTTCGACTAGCTAGTTTCTACATCTATCTAGAACTTGAAGAAGATCTACTTTGAATTCAACTCCAATGACTCACGTAACGTTAATTATATTGTGATTTATGCATTGCATTGTTTATCAATATCATTGTGATGCCTTATTTTGAGTGACTGAGTGCCTGTTGTTGAGTGCGTACGCTTACTAACACATATTTTACATGTTTATAATTGCACTAGTTCTAGGCCTATGCCTGGTCTACTGATCTAGATCTGCTATAGTCTAGATCCACCGATATATTGTTGTATTCTCGTGTTGTGCATTCCGTACACATACACAAGTAGAGATTTGTTTAGTGGTTTCTTGAACCACAATATTTCGTGCCTATGTAGGTAAATCTAAACGCTTAGATTTGAGTAGTATTTTCTTGACTGTTATTATTCATGGAGTGTGAATGATATTTAACTGACTTGTTTTAGTACTGTCTTAAGTTGTACTGAACAGGACTCCTGATATTTCGAGACTTGTATTAAGCGGTAATCATTAATACCATAGTGACTAAGTTGAGTCTCCTTTATATTATCTGTGCTGTTGGAAGTTATCTATGTTTGATTATTAATAGTAACTACCAAGGGCCTAGTGATAGTTTAATTGTCTGTCACTGTTGAGATAGACAGAAGAGGTTTTTGATAATTCTGTAATCATTGTTTCTTATGTGAAATTATAGAATATAGAACCAAGTTTTAACCATAATCAATTTGTCTGGATGTGATCATTTATTAAGTGTTTTCTTGTCTGGAGGGATACTGCTTTTTAGTAGTTTAATTAAAAAAGATAATTGTGTGGGATTACTAGTTAACACGCAACATAGTCCATACCCCATGTAGTTTTCTAAAGTACGTTACAAAAGCACATAAAAAAGGACACTTCTATGCCATCAAAGATAATATTGGGTGTTGCTTGCCTGACGACTAGAATCTGCTTTTGCCTCTCTTTATCCAGGTGATGTAAATGGGTTGTCAATGGGAAGAAATTCTTGGAATGCAGAATGATTTGTCAAGGTTGCCCTGCTGAAGTGGGTGTAATAATAGTTCAGCACTTACAAACACTTGTGTGAATTGAGCGCTGTCTCAATAGTACTGTTTTTACTATTACAATATTCATTATGATTATTATCCGATGTTGGGTCTGGAAGAAACTGGTGGAAGCGGTAAAAGAGAAGTGGATTGAGATGGATGGGTCAAGTGTTGAGAAGGGAAGATGAACTTTTGAAAGGAGCTGGGGATCTAAAAGAAACTGGTGGAAGTGGTAAAAGAGAAGTGGATTGAGATGGATGGGTCAAGTGTTGAGAAGGGAAGATGAACTTTTGAAAGGAGCTGGGGATCTAAAAGAAACTGGTGGAAGTGGTAAAAGAGAAGTGGATTGAGATGGATGGGTCAAGTGTTGAGAAGGGAAGATGAACTTTTGAAAGGAGCTGGGGATCTAAAAGAAACTGGTGGAAGTGGTAAAAGAGAAGTGGATTGAGATGGATGGGTCAAGTGTTGAGAAGGGAAGATGAACTTTTGAAAGGAGCTGGGATCTAAAAGAAACTGGTAAAAGAGAAGTGGATTGAGATGGATGGGTCAAGTGTTGAGGAGGGACGATGATGCACCTGTGAAAAGAGTGAGGGATCTGGAAGTGGATGGCATAAGAGGGAAAGGAAGACCGAATATGTCATGGAAAGCTATGGTGTAGAAAGAAAGCAGTAAGGTTGGTTTAAAGGAGGATGCTTGAGACAAGAAGAAGTGGCACGAAAGTCCATAACCCCTTGTAAGAGAGAAAATACTGACTTCAATAAACGATGATGATGTTTTTACCCATTATTAAAAGGAAATAGTTAAGCAAGCAGTGAGCAATATATGAGTGGAAAGCATCACAAATTGTATTAAAATCATCTATTTTCTGGTCATTTCCAATCATTTGTCATCCCAATGGTCTGTCATTTCAGGGAAGTGTCCAATTCACCAAAACAACGGAGATGAAGATCGAAGACATGACCCAGCACATCTGCGACATGAGGAACAAGCTCAACATGCTGTCTGAGAACGCCATCGACTCCAAGATTGAGCAGCTTGAGTCGATGAACATCATGCAGGAGCTCAAACAGCAAATGCAGGCTCTCCAGGACAGCTAGCTAGGTTTGATAAGATAGAAATGAAAAGGGGTTACTGGACGTTAATCTATATTTGCCACACTTCACCCAGGTGATTAGACAAATACATGAGTTCTGGATAGAATGCAGAGGCATATGGGAGCGGACGCCTCTAATTGCCTCATTATTCACCATACTGTTTCAAAATTTTGTGAGCGCCGAGTTATTCCGTCACCAAAATAAAATTTGTTTGAAGCCAGAAGGGTTTTTTACTTGTATTATTTATTCCAGAGTTAACTCCTCTCTGGCTTCAACCAGGCGACATCAGTTATTAGTTTTTTGGCATCTCGTTGAATGGGCATGGCGATATCCAGACACCACACTGCACAACAAGTGTAGGGGGGGGGGGGCTGCCGCCCAAACCGACTGACTCCTCTCCTCCCTCAATTGTCTATGCTTATGATTGCATTTAATTCTGTTTTGAGAGAAAGGATATCAAAATAATTTTGAATTGTTTGTCCAAAAGTAGGTAGATTTTAAGCTGAATAGAAAATTAAACTACTGAAATCATGTGTGAAATTGACTTCATATATTTGACCACATGCTATGCATGAAGATCAATATGACTTAGCCGTAGTACTTATTTTATCTTGCCAATTTATTTATCAGCTGTTCAATATATTCCAACAAATTGTTCTACAGATATTATGTAGATTTCATTTTTTTACATTTAATGTAAAATTCTGTACAATTTTGTGACATTTATTTTATGATATAAACAGAAATCTCATCTGTCAGAGACAGACTTTCTTTCAGTGTTCCATCCTATATCTTTTTTATCTGCAAAAACTTATATTAACAAATTACTTTACTACGTATGCTGCCTTTCCTACATAAACTATAATACCTTTGAAATGAAATACAGGGATTGGAATGAAATTTCAATTGTTAAAGGGCTGCAAATTTTTGTATGAAAACTGTTATTTTGTTTTGTTTTATGTTATCTACAGAATATCCTGCTTTCATGCAATGCATGATGATGCTATAACATATTGTTATATTATGTTTTTTGTGTTGTGAACGGTTTACTAGGAGGGGTAATTTGTGTGCAATTTTTTTTATTTATGTGTGTGTGTGTTTTTTGTACACAGAGTTTCCTGGTTAATGATAATGCTAAAACATATTTTTATATCATTTTTGTTGTGGTATTGTGAAAGGTATCTTAGGAGGGGTAATTTGTGTGCAATTTTTGTATTTGCGTGTGTGTGTGTTTGTTGTGCACTGTGTCCCAGAAAATTATATTCAGCGTTGAATCTGTTTATTGTGTGAGTGAATGTTAACCTATTTCATGTTCTTCAATTGAGACCTTCATTGGTTCTCTTCCACAAAAGAAATGATAACAGTCCTTTAAAAGACTAATCCACATGGTGACACCATAAAGTTTATGTGTATAGCATACATAGTTAATACTTTGGTTACTTTCTTCGCCTCTCTGTACGGTCGCTAGTTTACCACACATGCAATTTTGCACAAATAGGCACCAATACAATGGCTTTGCAAAATTAGAGGGTGAAATTTCTTGTAAGCAAAATTTGCAAGCAAAACAGTGTGTAAATATTACCAATTTTGTTTTTGAGTTGTGAATACAAGTCATTCTGTAAAATTATTATCTTTCGATCCAAATGACGCTTGGATTACAGATTATTCATGTACTGGACCCCAAAATCACAGAAAATGTTAATTCCATTTCTAATGCAATACTATTGTGCCGTCCATGAATAAGAATGATTTCAAGTATTAAAATGTACATCCAAGATAAATATCTTATTATATATATATATTTATTGATTTATTATCATGTATTAAGTGTTAGTGGTCACATCATTAGTTGTCACAAATTAATAAAACCTAGATCTTCCAGAAGGAGTACAACATGCATCATATTTATACAGGGTTTTATTGAATAGTTTTATATTCATCAAGGCAATAAAAAAAAGTATCATGTATCAAGGGTTAGTTGTCAACTCATGCATATGCCAAATATGTTGCCAAATCACTTGTCTAAAGTCAATAATTAAGTATATTTATCTAGTACTGAATATTTCTGTGGAATTAATCATCCTTGTATCTTATAAGTTTGTAGCCAGCCAAATATTAGGAATAAATGTTGAAGTAAAAGACCTGTGTGGCACATGCATTGTGTTTGTGAATGCATTTAATTGATCAAGATAATTCTTCGATGTTATCATGTATCAAGTTTTAGTTGTCAACTCATTCATATGCCATATGCATTGCCATATCATTTGTCTAAATTAGTGAATACCTAAGTAGAATATAATCTAGTACTTATTATTTGTCAGTACAGGGTTAGTCCTTGCCATAACTTGTAAGTTCATAGCTAGCCAAACATTAAGAATGAATGTCAACCATTTTATTTTCCTTTTATCTGCTTTTTTAATGGTTTTCTCTAGGTATGAATATTAACAGGGTATTGCTTAATACTATGTACATGACTGTGATAATTATTATGGTAGATAAAAAGCATGAACCAGTTTGAGTGCTTTATCTAAATATTTAATTGTTTGTATAATATCACTGTTTAACAATTAAACAATCTTTCACTGTGCTCATAAAGTTTTGTGCGAAAGAAGGTTATGCTCAATTTTGGCACTAATTAGGGCCATTGCATGCCAACTGTTTCAATTGTATTGCATGTAAATATAGAAGAATACATGCAAGTGTGTTATCTTGCATATTGTTTGTATATTTTTGTATTTTGTATTTTATATTTTTGTATTTTGTATCCATCGTCTTTTACTAAACTGTCTTCTCTTCAGGAAAGTATGGGGTGTGTGCATTTTTTATTTTTTCAGAAAGATAATAAACATTTGATGTGATTTATAGACTAATTGTTTTTGAAATTGTTTGTTTTCTTCTTGAAGTTTGCCTGCATAATCAGGTGCCAGTGTATATGTGTCCGCGTGCATGTGCGAATTAATGTGTGAGTATGTTGGGGGTCGGGGTGGGGATGGGGTGGTGTTATAAGTCAAAAGTATTTTCCTTTTTGTATTTCAAAAGGCATGCAATATATTTATGCCCCTTCCCTGATTCTCCTCAGAAAACGAGAGGAGTGGAATGGGGGAAGGAATTACAAAGGAACATATCTAAAAATATTTTTAAGAATCTGTTACAAATATTACATTAACCCAACGATCTCTCTTACTCTCTCCCTCTATCGTTCTATCACTATTTTTCTCTCTATATCACTCTCTCCCTCTTTCTCTCTCTTTAATCTTTATCATGCACCCTCTTTCTGTCCATATATCTCTATATAACTCCCATTTTCTCTCTTACTCCCTTTTCATTTCTCTTTCTCTTTATATATCGCTCTCTTTATCTTTCTGTCTCTCTCTACTCTCTTTCTCGCCTTCTCCATATAACTCCCATTCTCTCTCTCTCTCTCTTCCTCCCCTTCTCTTTCTGTCTCTCTCTATATCACTCTCTCTTTCTCTTTCTCTCTCCTCTCTCTCTCTCTCTCTCTCTCTCTCACACTCTCACACACACAAACATACACACACACACACACTCTTTTTCTTCTTTCTGTCTGTATGTCTGTCTTTCCCTTTCTCTTGTTCATACTTCTCTCTAGCTCTCACTTCAAACTTACAAAGTCCGGGAGATCGACCTGATCGAGGACAATATGTGAAGAAGAAAAAAAGATACTAGTTCATCACTTAATTTATTTTTCTGTCTTCCTTTCTTCCAACTCCAAGCTTAAGCTGGAACAGCAAGACAGAAAACTACAAAATAAATGCATGTACATGAAAAGGAAATCAAAGAGAGGGAGAAAGAGAGAGAGAGAGAGAGAGAGAGAGAGAGAGAGAGAGAAAAAAAAAGGGAAAGACTAGACAGAAAGGTAGAGAACAAGAAACAATGGAGGCTGAAGTGGTCGATCTAGAAGAAGAGAAATTGTATAATAAGTTATGAATGCACTCACTTATTATACAATTTATGTTTGTATGTAGAGGGATTATTTAATTTTATGTAGGATTATTCACGGCACGTACGCCTTCCAGCTTACTTTATGTGGCTTCACTTCATGTTAATATTGCAAACAGCGGAAGTATTTTTCTCAGTGATGATTATGATATGATTTCTTTATTATCACGATTATGTTTTAATCAGTTTGAAATTTTGGAAAAAGACCTTTTAGAAAGATAAATAAATCAAATCAAATCAAGCCCCTACACCCCCCCCCCCCCCCCCACGGTTTTGCCCGGTATTTTTGATGGGCCTCGCTCATCAATCTGCAGTCGCGCGTCTAGCTCAACGAACTCAAACCTTGGTTTGAGTTCGATGGTCTAGCTCGCGGCCCGTTCTCCGTTATTCTATTCTCTTTGAAGACACCATAGTGGCGAAATAAAGAGGGTGTGTTGGTCCATTACATTCAGCGTGGATTCAACGTGTGAAAATGAAGAAGAAACAAGTCTCACTCTCGGAGCAAATTCTTGCTCTGAGTAACCCTACTCCTGTAGAAAGTCCAGACGATTTTTGGGATGAAAGTAAGTATGAACAAGTGGAATAAATAAAGCTCTTTAAAGATGTTGTTGTTGATTTATGACTCGAGAATACGAATATCGGAATAACCCATGCGCTGAGGGCAGTCCCATGTGTGAAATTCTGTGTAGGTACTGTAGGCCTAGAGTCTATGTGAAGATTTATAATAATAATCATTAGAGTAGGGGCGCTGGTCCGAGAATCACATCGACATCATTGTAAACGCAGACAGACCCGTCTGCCAAAATAAGGAGCGTTCACACAAATATGTGTGTCCGTGAAAATATTAGTCGTCCGCATTTTCGCAGACGTTTCTTATCGCGTGTTGCCGTTGGCGATGCAAAAAACGTATTTTGCGATGATTTTCTTACTGCAATTCACATTGACTTTGTACAGAGACTTTCATGTTTCGAGCTATAAATCCTCTGTAGATGGACAACCCATGGAAGTAGACGTTGAGCTGGGGATCTTTATTACGCAAAATCTGCTTTTTGCATCGCCAGCGCGCGGTTCAGGAACCCAAAATCCGCAGAAAGCGAAGAAAAAAAGAAAACATCCTACTTAACTTTTAGGACGCAGTAGGGGGCCTATATCAGCGTTTATGAGGATATCTTTGTTTATGCGGACGATCCTCAATTTCGGACGAGCGTCCCTACTGAGTAATACTTAGGCCAGTTCGTTCTGTGCCCTCTTTTTGTAAAGAAGGAAAAGAAAGAGAAGAAGGATGAGCTCAGTAGGATGAGGAGGAGAGGAAGGAGAAGGGGAGGGAAGGAGCCAATTGACAATAAATGTAATGGAAATGTGGATGATGAACAACACTAATACATGCTGACAACATTAATGATCATTCATTTTTGTCCATACCTTTCAAGACACAACCGCCAAGGTAGCCGAGTTTGACGAAGTTGATGAAGTCGACGAAGAAGTCGCAAAGCCGTCAGCTTTGAGGAAGAAGACCGCTCATCGGGCTCTTGATGAGGATACCAGGTATAAGGGTCTCAAGACTTCAAGACAAAACTGGTCTTCATCAGGTGAGAGGAAAATAGAATTTTAAGACAATGACAATTAAAAGCATCGTTTGAAAATGTTTAATCTGAGATGCATGGTCCTACGTGTTACCAGTGTCTGTAATATGGTGTAATATTGAAGCCCTAAAAAATTCGCGCTTCAAAATGATCAAGAAGTGCCTCAACAAAGTAAAAATCTTTGAGTGACCGGTTTTACCATAATAATTTTCCCTAATAGACTGTAGTGTTGTGAAAACCGTTTGGCAAACGCAAAATTTGGTTCTGATTTCCAATCATAAATATCTTGATAATCAGACAGGCGATCGGCTTGTAAAAGTCATGGGTTCCTGACTGACCAAGAGGTTTATAATTATCACTGCAGCATGAATCTGAGACAATCTTTAAGACAATTACAATAGCTAATTGATTAGAGCTTCCTTTTTATAAGCTCAATTTTAAAGAAACTAATTTGTCAAGACTTCAAGACAAAATTGGTCTTCTTCGGGTGAGAGATGATAGATATTTTTAGACAACAGATAATTAAACTTTGCTAATTTATTGAGCTTCCTTTTTATGAGCTCAGTTGTGAGAGATGATATATATTTTAAGACGACAACAAGTACCTTTTGCTAATTTATTAGAGCTTCCTTTTTATAAGCTCAGTTGTAAAGAAACAGATTTGTCAAGACTTCAAGAGAAAATTGGTCTTCTTCGGGTGAGAGATGATAGATATTTTTAGACAACAGATAATTAAACTTTGCTAATTTATTGAGCTTCCTTTTTATGAGCTCAGTTGTGAGAGATGATATATATTTTAAGACGACAACAAGTACCTTTAGCTAATTTATTAGAGCTTCCTTTTTATAAGCTCAGTTGTAAAGAAACAGATTTGTCAAGACTTCAAGAGAAAATTGGTCTTCTTCGGGCGAGAGATGATAGATATTTTAAGACAATGACAATTAAAATTTGCTTATTCATTGGAGCTTCCTTCTTATGGGCGCAGTTGTAAAAAATCAAATTTGTCAAGACTTCAAGGTCAAGCTGATCTTCTTTGGGTGAAAGATGATAGATATTTTAAGACGACAACAATTACCCTTCGCTAATTTATTAGAGCTTCCTTTTTATGAGCTCAATTTTAAAGTTCCGGTAACAAATTTGTCAAGACTTCAAGACAAAATTGGTCTTCTTCGGGTGAGAGATGATAGATATTTTTAGACAACAGATAATTAAACTTTGCTAATTTATTATCCTTTTCAAGAGGTCAGTTGTAAACAAATTAATTTGTCTCGAACCATTATCTCCTCAAATGCTTTATTTTGTTAATTATAAAAACAAAGCAAATATTCTATAACGGTGTTAAAAGGATTGTGTCATGGAGTAAATCAAGATCAGAAATGGGTTATTTTGCAAAGCCATCGTGTTCCAAAAAACAATTCGTCTGTCAGTTGGTGTCTACTGTTTTGTACCAAATTGCACATGTGGCAAACTAGTGACTGCAGAGAGGCAAACGAAGCAATCAAAGTCTTAAATGCAAGTCAATCACTACATCATATAACCAATGTTATACTCCTTTCATTATAGGACAAGAGGAGGATGACAACAATGATTATGAAGAGGATGATGACGAGGAAGGAGATGAAGTTGATGATGAGGAGGAGGACGAGGAAGAAGAAGATGATGATGAAGACGATGCACTCATGGCTGAAAAGATCAGAGAGATGACTCGAAAGTTGAAAGGTAAAGAATTGTGTATAGAAGCATGAGAAATTGAGAAGAGAAACAATAGGTGATGGTAATAAAACTGATGGTGATGTTGATGGTGGTAATAATGATGTTGGTGTTAATAATGGTGGCGATGATGGTGATGGTGATAATAATGATGTTGGTGTTAATAATGGTGGCAATGATGATGATGGTGGTGATGATGGTGATGGTGATAATAATGATGGTGATGATGATGAACAAGTAATTATTATAAAGATGATGATGATGAAGATGATTTGGTGATGATGGGGATGAATATGATATGCTTTGAAAAGTTTGAATGCAGCATGAAAATTTACACACACACACAGATATGTTCATCACTGTGATACATGTAAGGAAATGCAACTTAAAGGCAGGCTTTACTAATTCAGCTAGAAGGGATTAGACCACCCAGCGAGCCAGCGAGGTCACTGTCACAGGTGGCTATCTCATTAACTCAGCTCTCATTTAACATAAGAAAAAGAGGATCATGGGGGACCAACAGGCACCGATTGGGGAAGTTTTCTATATAGAGGGAGCAAGTAGCTACAAGTAGGACAGTGTGCCTTAAAGGTTGCATATTCTTTGGTATATATCATTTAGTAATTTCCATTCTAAATTATTTTTAGTTTTTCCAAAGGAATACTATGAAATTGATAATGCATAAGATTACATTTTGTGACTTTGGTTTCTTTTGAGGAAAAAAAGAATGTTGCAAAAGATGAAAAATGGAGAATGATTCGGTTTGTCAACGTCATTGGAGTGGAGATTGTGCACACAGTGTCTGCGGGCAAGCACTGAATCCAATGACCGGGGTAATAGTATATTTGTAAAGCGCTAAGAGACATTTGTATTAAGCGCTATATAAAAATTAAATATTATTATTATTATTATTTGCTGTGCTACCTGTATGCTTCCATTTCATGCAAATTATTATTCTGATCCGTATTTCTTGTAGGGAAAGGTAGAAATGAAGAAAGTTTAGCGGACAAAGATGCCTCGATGGATGACGACGATGACGATGAAGATGATCTAGATGACGAGAGTTTAGATGATGATGTGAGCTTTGATGATGAGGAAGATGATGATGAAGATGATAAGGAGGAGGATGATGACGACGATGATGAAGAAGAGGAAGAGGAAGATGGTGGTATTGAGGGTTTCTCTCAAATCAACGCTTCTGAGGAAGTGGAGAAAGGAAAGGCTGTCCAGTCACAGCTCGGTAAGTCAAATTGGCAACACTATCATAAACGGACCATTTTCATAATAATAATACTAATAATAATAGTGGGTTCTTGTATAGCGCTCATGTCAGTCAGATTTGACCCTCCTGGCGCTCCTGATTATCACCTTGGCTTTAGACTTATGTGCCTCAATTTGAATTATTTCATTCACCTGTTACAAATGATTACATTTCAATAGTCGAATACAATTGCAACATTACATTTTGTTAGGTCGGGCAAGCTATAATGTTTATTGTTCGCATTCTGACAGTTGATTTACAATTATTCCTAACAGGTGAATGAAATAATTTGTAACGAGGCACTTAACAAAGATTTATGCATTAAATCTAATTACTTACTAAAATGACCTAATATTAATTCACTATATTTCACTTGAACTTTCAATAATTGTGTTTTCTTCATAATTCATAATTCATAATTCTTAGAGGGATGGGGTTTACATGGAGCATAAGCTACTATTTGATGCTTTATGAACTTCATGTAGCATGCTTTATTTGTTCATTTTTTTAAGTTTACTTGTGTTCTGTCCTGACAAATCTTTCTACGTATAGCTTTAAGGAAATGTTATCCAAGCAATGAATAAAACTAGGGCTGCATTATTTCATGTAAAGGTGCTTCTAGTCTGTACCTCTCTTCAAAATCTAAATTTTCAGATTTTTTTTCTAAAAAATGTACAACTTTAGGGACAGTCTCACCAGTCCCAATGGCTTGAATCATTTTATATCGTAAACTTTAAAAAAAAAAAATGCTTTCATACATGTAGGTAATGGGACACAGACACTTAGGTGAATTATTTCTTCATAATTGACCCTGGCAACTTACACAAGCAGTCAAGCATGCATAACATTTCCAGCTTATTTTCATGCACGGATAAAATTGCAAACTTACAACATTTTTCAACATTTTCAAAAATAAAACACCAGCATATGTGCCATCTTAACAGTAGATCACATCATTCTATTTTGATAAAACCTGAAATACAAAATAGTTGTGTGCTCGCAAAATCTCTTTTAGGATTTGGTGTTGGATTAGTGTGATTTTCTCACTATTTAAGCATTTATTTGTTACTACAGTGAAACCTGTCTATAAAAACCACTCAAGGGAGACAAGAAAAGTGGTCTTTATAGGCAGGTGGTCTTTATTGTACAGGTTCCTTTAGTACATGTTTCAATGAGAAACCATTTTCAAGGGAGACAAAAAGGGGTCTTTCACTATGAACATGACAGACAAACAAAGCGGACAAAATATACAGTTCCTCAGGTAGACAAAGGAACATCCCTTCACTGCTATTATGTAAAAAGGTGAATATGCATGTGACACCTGTTCTACACATTTTTACATACCGGTAATAGCAGTGAAGGGATGTTCCTTTGTCTACCTGAGGAACTGTATATGTTGTCCGCTTTCTTTGTCTGTCATGTTCATAGTGTTTGCAGACAGGTGGTCTTTCTAAACAGATGGTCACTGAGGCAGGTTTGACTGTAATACCAGTGCTCTTTAAAGGGGAAGTCCACCCTGAAATTAAGTTAGTTTTAATAGGAGTAGAAAAATGAGAGAAACAAGTCAGTAAAAGTTTGAGCAAATTCCGATTAAAAATAAGGAAGTTAGGATTTTTGGAGTTGTGATCAATCAAACACAAATTGGCAACTCTATGACGTATCATGCGAGCTCAACTTCCATTTGCTCAGTACTAAAAAAATCTAAAATTTTCATTTTCCCTCCAGAAAAATTTCAACCATACATGCACCCTAAATATAATAATTGCAAATATGTTTCTATACTCCCCCTGCAAGGAACAAATATATATTCCGTCATCAATAACGAAGAAAACATGATTTTATGGAATATTATGCACAAAGCAAATGAAGGAGAGCTCGTATAATAAGTCACAGAGTTGCCAATTTGTATTTGATTGATCACAACTTCAATAATTCATAACTTTCTTATTTTCATTCAGAATTTGCTCAAACTTTCACTCACCTGATTTTCTTATTATTCTGCCTCTATCGAAACAAACTTATTTTGGGGGTGGACTTTCCCTTTAACAGTTTACCAGAGCTATCTTGGGGCTTTCCAAAGCTAAATTGCTCACCGCTCTCTTGTATTTGTTTGTGTTTTGTGTGGCCGTGATAGGACTATGGGATAGCTTCATGGAGACTCGTATCAAACTTCAGAAGGCTCTTCATTTATCCAACCAGCTCCCCCAGTGTCAGACGTTAGACAGGTTCATGGAGGAGGAGGATGATGGTGCAGAGCTGCAAGTTACCCTCAAGCAAAGTAAACACTGTGCTTCCATGAATAATTTATTATTAGTAGAAGTAATAGTTGAAGTAGTAGTAGTAATGGTAATGGCAGTAGTATAAGTAGTAGTAGTAGTAGTAGTAATAGTTGTAGTAGCAGAGCTGCAAGTTACCCATAAACAAAGTAAACATTGTAATTCAATGAATATTGTATTATTATAAATATCATCATTGTTATTTGTATTATTAGTAGAAGTAGTAGTTGTACAGGGCTGCCAGTTTTCAGCCAAAATCCTGAATTTAGGCCCTGACAAGTTATTTTCAGGCCATAGTTAAGGCTTTTTTGTGTACAAAATAGCTAACTCTAGGTGATTTTCAGGCCCTCTGATCAAGTCTAACCAGCATCCCTGGTTGACGTAGTAGTAGTAACAGTAATGGTAGTAGTAGAAGTAGTAATAGTACTAGCAGTAGTAGTAGTAGTAGTACTAGTAGTAGTAGTAGTAGTAGTAGTAGTAGTAGTAGTAGTAGTAGTAGTAATATTAGTAGTAGTAATAGTAGCATTGTTGTTAATATTAATTAGTCTTGTTATTAGTATTATTTATTATTATCATTATCATTTTTCTTCTTCTTCGTTTTCTTCTTCCTCCTCTCGGAGGTTGAAGAAAAAGAGGTGGAGGATGAGTAGAATTATTTTTTTTAAATAATTTTTGTAATAATTGTTCTCATTATTATTGTTTTTGTTCTTGTTGCTGTTGCTTGGAAGGGGAAATTATTTACTACATCTGCCCGTCTTTCCCTGTGAGATAACTGGATAGGATGTGTAGTTGTCAAACTATAAACCTATTCTTTTATATTTCATAGCTTCTAAGTATAACATGCATAATCCACTGTTGTATTTTGATTTGACTATATCTAGGTGAGAAAGTGCTGACTAGACTCATGCAGTCCCTTATCAGTCTCCAGGACACATTACTAGAACAGAACCCAGAGACACAGCACGTAATTCATGGAGAAACTCCTGGAAAGCAGGCTATGAAGTGAGTAAGATCGACTACTTCAAAACTTGGAAGATTGATGGACACTTTTTCAGATGTGTGTATGATACACATAATATATACACTGCACTATCTGATCTGTTATAATGATGAACGTAATTTAAAATAACAATGAACTGTGTTATTTGTAAATAGATTTCTCTTTAAAAATGGCAGTCATACTCATGAGATGAACCTGTGAAATATTATATTAGAAATACCTATCATAGTACATCTCTCACTCTTTCACTCTCTCTTTGTCTCTCTTCCCCTTTCCCACCCCTGTCAATGTTTCCCTCTCTCTCTCTCTCTCTCTCTCTTCTCTCTCTCTTTCACTCTCTATCTCTGTCTCTTTCTCCTCTCTTTCTACCTTGCCTTATCTCTCCTTTTCTCTTTCCCTCCCTCTCTATCTCACTCTCTTCCTCTTTTCCACCCCTGTCAATGTATCCCTCTCTCTGTTTTTCACTCTCTATCTCTGTCTCTTTCTCCTCCCTTTCTATCCTGCCTAATCTCTCCTTTTCTCTTTCCCTCCCTCTCGACCTCACTCTCCTTTACCTTACCCCCCCCCCCCCCTCTCTCTCTTGCTATTCCACTCTCTTTCTCTCCCTAACCCTCTCTCTCTCTTTCTCTTCATCATCTTTTCTTACCCTTTCTCGACCTCTGTCTCTTCCTTTCCTTCCCTCCCTCTCTATCTCCCTCTCAACCCACTCTCCTTTACCTTACCTCACCTACCCCCTCTCTCTCTCTCCCTCTCTCCCTCTCTCCCTCTCTCTCTCTCTCTCTTCCTCTCCTTCCCTCCCTCTCTATCTCCCTCTCAACCTCACTCTTTTTTACCTTACCTCCCCCTCTCACCCTCTCTCTTTCTCCATCCTCCGTTCTTACCCTTTCTATCTCTATCTCTCTTCACTACACAGTGCTGATGAAGAGGACGACGATGAGGAAATACCTAGCGATACCGATGACGAAGGGGAGGATGAAAAACCAAAGACTCCCGCCCCGGAGGTTGAACGAAAATCACTTAAACGGAAATTGGATCCTTCAGAATTTGGAGAGCACCTCGCTAAACATCACAAGAAATTTGAATCGTTTAGGAGCAATACCATTCAAAAGTGGTATGAAAAGACAAGATTATCAACAGGAAAGTTAAATAAAAAGGTTAGTTGGCTTGTCAGTAGAACTGCCCGTTTTTTTTTAAAGCCCCACTGCACTACTTATAGCTACTTGCGCCCTCTATATATCAAACAATGCCTAATCGGTGCCTGTTGGTCCCCCATGATCCCCTTTTTCTTATGTTAACTGAGAGCTGATTTGATGAGATAACCACCTGTTGGTGACCTTGCAGGGTGGTCTAATCACCCTGGCCAACTAGTGCAGACGGGCTTTAGAAGTATATATTGATGAAATCTGGAAGTTTGAAGCATAGTTATCAAGATGAATGGGGGACTAATGAACTACAATAACAAATATTGTGAAGACAGCTTTCAACATACATATTCCCTTTGAATTATAAAGTTTTGCTCCCAACCTGCACAGTGTCAGCAATAATTTAAGCAACTGAACAAAAGTGAGAACTTTAAATTTAATATGGATATAAAATGGTACATTTATTGTTTGTTTCCTTTCATGCAACATAGCAGCCAGCTATGCATAATCCCATTATGGACCTTCATTTTTCACAGAATTTGTCTGTGTAAAAGCAAACAAAAACACACTGTATACGTATTTGCTTTGAGACATTCCCATTTTATGCTGGGGAAAATGTTGAGGTATGATCATCGATGAGGCCTTTAAAAAAAAGATGTTGTATTGCCCTTTGCGACCGACCCTAAAATCTTGAAATCCATGGTCGAGTTATTACAAAAGTTTTTTTTTTTTTACAGTTGTTTAGAGAAGAACAAAAATTAAAGCTTTAAAAACTGAAAAATATCAGCCCAAAGATGGAGAGAAAAAGTTATTTAAAAAAAAAAAGATTTCTGATCGACCGACCTATGTTTTGGCACCTAGAGGGCAATACAACATCTTTTTATTTAGGCCTGATGGCAGTGTTTTGCATGCAACACAATTTAAATAATTTGTTCTCTTGTTTACATTTTTATTTCCAGTCTTTCAGTGGGTTTGAGAGGTCAGCTTTGCTACAGATCCAGCAGATATTACAAGATCAGAACCGACTTGTGCAGAGGACCCAGCTGAAGAGGTCAGAGTTCACAGTGCTGGGTCAAAGGTCACAGGTGGAGAGCAAAGAAGAGGAAAGCGGAGACGAAGAAACACAGGTAAAAAGAGAGAGATAGATCGGCAAAGATAGTCAGACAGAGACTGAGAGAAACTGAGTGATTCACAGAAACCAAGAATTCCCCAAAAAAAAGGATAGAGAAAGTAAGAGGGGGGGGGGGGATGTGATGTTATAAGCGAAGAGGACTTATGTGTTCTTCAGTGCCGTAGCTACTTAACCCTATCTTAACTGGGCTATTTCAGACCAGGTTTTTACTGGGGGGGGGGTCAATTTGACCCCCCCCCCCTAAGATCTCAGCCGTTTCACCGCCGATCGCCGCGAAAATTTGCATGCATGTCAAGTGAATTGTATAGAATACTATGGTAATTTCAAATTTTTGAAAAATTCCCTCATTTGCATATTTATGGTAATTTATGCAAATAAGGTCATGAAATTCACATTTCTGCGCATAAATCATAGATTATTCATATTTAAGTATTCTTTTTCACTACATATATTTAATAGACCATTTGGAATAATAGTACAACACAAAAAATTGGAAGAGCCAGGTTATTCCTTATGTTATCTCTTGTTTTTATAATTTCTTATGTATTTCATTGTTTTTTTAACTTATGTATTTTATTGTTTTATTTCATTTATAACTACAATTCAACTATTTTGACCCCAAAACAAACATCTAAACTTTAAACAAGACTGAATAACCAATGTTTTATCTATTTTTAGGAAAAATGACTTTTACATATGTTTTGTACACAAATCACGAAAATGAGCAATTTTCGGGCTGACATGCAAAGACAAAAGGTCATGTGGCCTTGTAACCGTAGGTCCGATTTTCGAAAAAATTGTTTTAAAAGATGCGTAAGACTCGAAAGTAAAAAGTCATGAAAGGAAAATTTTATATCTGCCGCGGTTTCGGAGCAGTCGCGAAATTTCTACAGGGGGGGGTCAAATTGACCCCCCCCCCAGTTGAGATAGGGTTAAGGTTTCAACAGATGGACGCGTTAATGAGTTTCAATTGAAACACAATATTCAATGATACATTGTAAGTTAAAATATTAACAAAGTACATACGATTGAGTAACAATAAATGAGGATTTCAACCGAAATGTAACTTTCTTGTGTCTTTAATCTTGTTGATCTTAATCTTGAACATTCATATTGTTACACGATTTCCCTTTGATCTCCAAATATCACATATGGTCAAAATTAATCCAAATCAAACGAAGCGATGATTTTTAGAGGTTCCAAACTCATTTCTTGTCTGTCTTTTCTCTAGGATATACCTGAAACAGCTAACCAGCATCTCAAGAATTACGACCCAGAAATCTTTGATGATGATGACTTCTACCATCAGGTAAGTTTAAGTTTAAGTTTCTGCTGGAAAAAATTGAAAGTCAGGAGTGCGTCTTATAGACAGGTACAGGATATTTTTAGTCCTGAAAATGCTACTTTTCAGTGGTGTTCGACCATCTCTGTGTCACAACATAAATTAAATATTGTGAATAAAGAATAGGATCTATTATTTGAAGTTAACCTACGCTCCTAACTTGAAGGGAAGAGAGTTTTTGTTTGTGTCTTGATTTATGCCCCTTCACCTAGCACTGTGCTGGGTGACGCTCACCCGTGCCTGGAAGAGCACCGGCATGGCACCGTTACTAAAAATGTCTCCCAGCTCACTCACACACGGGATGTCGACTCAACAAAAATTCATGGAAAACTAATGTGTTGTGATGTGTTGTTATGACTTGAAAGTCAATATTTAGCAATTTTGTATGAGTAAAATCAACACAAAAGGCCATTTATAAAAAAAAAAAAAAAGTTTTACATTTGTTCCTCTAATCCTGATAACATCTGGGGTCTGTAATATATACATTTACCTCTTTCGTTTTTTTTCCAGCTATTACGGGAGTTAATCGAGAGGAGAACAAGCTCAACAACTGATCCTATACAGCTAACTAGGTGAGAATCCATCTACCTCTTGATACGCAATCAGCATGTTCACAATTATATTGAATATGTGCCATCATTGTAATTATTCACGTTTTATGTATATACAGTCAAACCTCTCTATAAAAGTCATGTCTTTAGCGGTCACCTTTATTGTCTCTCTCTAGAAGGAAATGTGTGTTGAAGAACCTGTCTAGAAAGACCACCTCTCTACAGTGGTCTCTGTTTGTGTTTCTCATAGGTGGCCTTTATAGACAGGTTATAATCTCATTATCATTGTAAAAGTTCACAATGCAGTTTGTATGACAGTCATACAGACTGAATTTAATCAGTGACTTAAAGGATTTTTTAGATCAATAAACTATCTCAAATCAAATCAAATGGTAAACCATCCAAAAACAGTGGTCCATAAAATGATAACTGTCTGTTATAGAGCCATAACATGCTTCTTTCGAACCATACGTCTTCTTGTTTTCAGTCATTACATGTTTTAAAAATTGTTGTCTCTGTTGGCCGCTATTCTCCTTTGATTGTTCATGTATTCTATACTCTTTTTCACACTCATTATTATCTGAGGGGCCCACAATTTACAAGCTCTGCTTTTCAGTGGACCTCTCCATTTCCTCAAAATATAAATGCAGTTAAATTTATAATTCAATTTTTGTCTTCCTCAAATGCATAAATTACTATTAAGATTCGTTTATTACATATGTAACTATATTTTGTATACATTTTACATTGTATTTCTTATTATGTAATGTATTTTGTTGGAAATGAAGAGAGAACAAAATGAAATGAAATCATGGCAGTGAGTTTTCATGAAGATATGATAATGGATTTTCATGTTTGTACTGTCAGTAAAGTTGGGTAAAATTGTATTTTCCAGGCAATGGTTACAGGTTCAGAAGCTGCGAACCAAGGTGAAAAGAAAAGTTGATACCAAGGCAAGCAAAGGTAGAAAAGTCAGGTGAGACAAATTCAGTATTTCTTGTCATCAGCCTTAAAGTGACTCGGTAACATTGTTGAAGGTTGATGAAAAAAATTGCTTAATTTTTGTATAAAATGTTACTTACTATATTCCTTCTACTATACAAACCCTCTGACATGCAAAAAATCCTGAACAAATTCTCAAACCACAAGGATATCTATGGTTTTCTTTGAAGGCGTCGATGTGAGGCACCCTCTAACAGTGATTAACAGTAAATTCTCCCAACCATTTTTGAATTTTCCCAACCGTTTTTCCATGAGAAAAATACATAAAACAGGCTATAAAAATCTGTCAACACTTAACTGTCTGGAATGGAATGTAGAGCCATTTTAGTGCTTTGTGACGATTTACATTCACCTAAAATGTAATTAAATTGTCCTTGTCTTGATGCTGAACAGGCTTTGACAAGTAGCAGAATAGAAGTAGAATAATATAGTTGGGAGAATTAAGGAATCGATCAGATAAGTTTTTCCCAATTTGTACCATGAATAATGATCCGTTTTCACTCAAATTTTCAGATTATCTTTAATTGTACATCTAGCATTGAAGTCACTACCTTAGCACCACTATCTCTCATCTGGACAATGTTACCAAGTCCCTTTTATGTAAAAAAAATCAGTGACAATTCTGTTGATAACCGATCAGATGTAGATTTGTGAGAGAGAGAAAGGAAGAGAGAGAGAGAGAGAGAGAGATGGTAGAGAGGGGTAGGAGAGAGGGAGAGGAGAGAGAGAGAGAGAGATAACAAATGGAGAGGGAGGGAGATAGAAAGGGGGATAGGCTGAGAACTTACTATAGTGAAGAGACAAGCAGATTCCAAGGCAAGCAAAGGCAGACAAATCTGGTAAATTTTAACACATATTTTAAGACCTTCTATGACTTTCTCTTTTGACAGGTATGATGTTCATGACAAGCTTGTGAGTTTCATGGCGCCTGAAGATACGTCACCCATGCTGTCAGAAGCCAGGTATGTACTCTACATTCAGAATATTTCATGTTTCATCCTTCCTGATCAGCAGTTGGGTTTCATGCTTTTTGTTGTTGCTAGAACACGTAAAGAAGGCCTAGAGAATCTTGCTTTGACATGAAAATTGTGGGAAGGAGGACACTTTGGATGGACAGTCTGCAGAAATTGTTGTAAGAGAGAGGAGTGAAAGAACCGGGAGTGGTGCTAATAGAAAGCTAGGAGCCGAGGGTTGTGGAACAGCATGATCGCCAAAGTCAATCGATATGGCACCTAGAGAGAGAGAGAGAGAGAGCTAAAAGTCTATGTGATAGGGGGAAAATCTTTCCAAAGACTGGGAATAGCGAACTTTTATAAAAGTAGAGTAGGTTTATGTAGGACTTTACTCCAAAAACAGAACAAAAATGATGATGGTGATGAGGGTGATGATTATGAAGATGATGATGATGATGATGACGATGATGATGATAATAATGAAATAGATATCAATGATGAAAATGATAGAAATTATTAAAAAAAGATCAAACTGAATGGAATATCTTTCTTTCTTTTGTCTTGCAGGATGGAGCTCTTTAAGTCCATCTTTGGTCAGAGTATTGCAGAGGAGGAGACAGCAAGATAACACAAAAACATCTCATGGACATTGTCTTTTACGAGAGAAAGATGAATAACTATGAAGATGGGCAGAGCGTAGCATAGATAACACATGAACATCTCATTGGCTGTTCTCCTTAAAATAAGAGAGATTAATAACTATGAAGATGGCAAGTCTTACAGCTGACAGTGTGTTCAAGCTTCCAATATTCTGTGAACATACATGTACAGTGTATACTCCACTCGGATTGCATATTGCTGTCACAGTATTATAGATCGGTAAACAAAGGCTCTGGCAAATATACTGTCCCTTCAACAAGTGATTCCATCGTCGATACACAAGATCTACCTTCGAAAAGAAATTACACAGCCATCCCTAGTCTCCTGTAGGTTGCAGTATTACGCAGGCATGAGCTGTTTGGAGATTGTTTGAAAGAACTGTTATAATTTGGCATGTAATCAATTGTTCTGTCATTTTTGTACATGTACAGAGCTGCCAACTAGTACGGATTTCCCGTAATTGGTACGGAAATTAACGACCATTACGGAATGTTGTTTAAAATTACGGATTTTTTTTTTTTTTTTTTTTATATATATTTTTTTTCCCCCCATTTTTCCTGGAAGACTGTGTTGTGATGATATGAAACTCATTATTTAACAACTTTGTGTGAGTAAAATCACCAAAAATGTCAGATAATCATGTGTCTGTGCAATGTTGGCGTGCCGTTTTTATTAGAGTCATAGCGCCGCATAGGAAATTACTGATTTATACCCAAAATTACTGATTTTGAGCCTTGTGATTACTGATTTTCGGTTCTGGAGGTTGGCAGCTCTGCATGTATGTCCTTAATTCTGTTCCTTTGTTTATAATGCAGAATTGCAGATTCATGTTCTTTTATGTGATCTCTTTTTTGTTTGTTTTTGTTTCACAAGTGCACCTTGGCATTTGATTTCAAGTGAAGTGGATTCGGCGCCTTTCAAATCTGATATATTATTTTCATCATTACATGACATTTGTTCTATATTCACTTACCAAATTCCCTTAAAATGTATTTAAATATAGTATGTACCCCCCTGAGAAAAAAAATGAGGTAGCTGTTATTTTCATCCATTATTTGTCTGCAGTTGTGCATGGGAGGGGAAAAGTGAACACGGTCTTTACCATCAACTAATGAGGAGAGCCTCCTACCGAAATTCAGTTTCTTTTTGTAATCCCAAGGCATTTAATAGTTGATGGCTTTTTGTTGTTGTATTTATTATTGTACTTCGTTTTCTTGCATTCTTTGTTATTGTTATACTCCTTTATGTTCCTGGAAATGAAGTAAAAATGAAGAAGAAATTGTAATCCTCAATTTTTCCCTTGCTGGTTTATTAGGATGCATGTACAGGGCTGTATCTACTCTCCCGTTCTCTTTATGATGTTTTTTTTTTGTTGGTCATCAAACTGAGGGCTAATCCTGGTGACTGACAACACCCGTTATTGGGAGAAAACCATCATGCCATTATGAAGTGGCAGTTCCCATTTCGAAATTGATTAAATTGTACTTGTATTTTATCATCTATTTAAACATGCCTCATTGCCTGTTTCATTGTCTGAAATGTGTCTTATGTTTAATAGACTGAATGTACCAAACTCCAACTAAGCTAATGCCAGAGACCATAACATTTATTTCTAAATCTACAATTACTTGATAATTTCTGTCAATTTTGTTGTTTACTCATTTACTCCTTTAACTCATCGTCCAGTAGTCTATGACAACGCTATGTAAACGTAGCTAACTGGATAAGTCCCAGAAAATACTTTCAAATAATATTGTTTAAAGCCCGTCTGTACTAGTTTGGCCAGGGCAATTAGACCGCCCTGCAAGGTCACTGACAGGTGGTTATCTCATCAAATCAGCTATATAGAGGGCGCATGTAGCTGTAATTATAACAGTGGGGCTTTAATAGATATCTCCATAACCCGTCAAACCAATATAGGAAGAAGAAAAAATCTCAGAAGAAGACCAAATTTTAATTTTCAATTCATCAAATATGTATTTTGCTTCATGTTTGAGTATACAATATTCTTGATATTTTCTGTTTTTATTTTGAATTAAAGAATCTATAAATTCTTAGCCTGTAGATAATTTCTAATCCTTGGGCACTGATTGTTGCCCTTGGCACAGAAGAGTAAATAGATTTCTGTCCCCAATTTAACTCTTAGGCGACAATCCTTACACATTTTGTGGTATGGCTCGGGAGAATAATACATAAAACTCAAATCATGATACATACACAACAGAAACATGTAAGTTTTTTATTATGTACTGAATTTATTTATAGTGATTAAAATTGTTCACATTTTCAGAAGATGCAATTGGTATACATTGTTTTTTTTGGCCAATTTATAATGACACTTGTGTACTGTCTCATAATGAATGATACGGTAAGTAGAATGTTACACACACATTATTTTAATGATACGTGTATATGCCGTGTTTCCTTAAATTGACTCGTAAGCCTCGTTCATACATGCCGTGGTAAATGACCTATAAAGCCTTGTTCATACACACCATGATAAATGAGCTAGAAGCCTTGTTCATATTTGACGCGGCAAAAACCGCGGCTGTTCTTTGTGACGTAAAGTGTAAAACACATTTCATGTTACAAACGCATGTTAATGCCGTGTTTCCTTAAATTGACTACCGGTATGACTACCGGTTGACCACCGGTGCCGTGGTAAATGAGCTAGAAAGCCTTGTTCAGATATGGCGCAGGAAAACCGCGGTGGCTATTTATTACATAAAGTGTAATACACATTTTATTCTTCTGCATCTTATTAAACACAGAGCTCATCGGATATGCACAAGTTTCATGGGAATTTCTAATTAAATGTTCATATTTTGTTTAAGGAAGGCGAGAACATTTCACCAACAAAACAAAAACACAGCATAACGATATTACATGGAACTGATTGTCAATTGATATTGCTTTCAAAATTACAAATATGCATGAAATGAGATTAAACAATTCAATATTGAGTAATGATTTAAACATTTAAAGACTAATTGACAGAAAAGGTAAAACAAGAATAACAGGCTTTGCTGTTATTGCACATAGGTTCTAACTGTTATTACAGCAGGTTTCTTTATAGGCATCACATTTCTGTCTTTAGAGATCAGTGAATACATAAAAGTCCTTTGTTGGGTGCAGTTGCCATTCGTTTACAGGTTGAAATATCATGGAGTCTCTTTTGCAGCAGTTTACCGCGCCGTTTCATATAACTTGAACTGTACACAAATTTTCAGTCAACCTTATCGAGGGAAAGAAATTCTTTTTAAATGCAAGTGGTCATTTTGTTTAGTTAACAGTTTTCTTTAATACAGATTTCAGTGATTAGAAATAAACGCATCAAGGGAGAAAACCAGTCTTTAAAGACAGGCAGTCTCAAAAGCAAGTTTGACTGTATACGCTATTTTCTGCATTGTGTTCTTATACAGAATATATAGTTTGTGCTAAAGAAACAAAAAATAGATTACATGAACTTTATATTTTTTTACAATTTAAGATACACTACTGCATAACTGAATAGTTTGTACTGGCCAATATTACTATTTGTGAAGGTAGACCTATTAAGATATGAATATTTATGTTGTATTGGGTAAACAGAACAATAAAATAAAAAAAGCTATTCTGCTATACATGCATGCACGCCATAAACAAAAGTTAATAGCTTCACAATCTACATTTACATTCTAAAAACTTTAACAAATCATAGTAAATACAATACGATTGGAGAATGTGGAATAAAATCTCTATAACTATAATCATATTCAATAGAAAATTTACCTAAGTGCACGATTCATTTCAGCAAACAAATCTATGAAAACAATTGCACAAGAATGGCGGAATGACTCCAAATAAAGGAAAAAGTGATGAAAAAGAAATAATTTTGTGGTGATTGTATACATGACTTACTGTACCAGTTGTCAAAAATATATATATTCTCAATCAAAATAACTATAACATTATGAGTAGTACCAGGTATATAAATGAAGCTGGAGGTTGAAATTTGTAAATCTTTGAGCTGTAGGCCACTTTACTTCATAAAGCTACATTTCAAAATTAGGATAGGTACTTTTTTTTTTTTTTTTAATTGTTCCTTGATAATAAAAAGGGCATTGTTGCATGAAACCATCATAAGTATTAAATTAAAGTTCACAGACATCTCATCAAAATACTTAGGTTTTGTTTCCAATATTTATATATGTAAAAAGGCAGCCATGTCAAAATACCGTAGCGTTTATTTGTTGACAGAATAATAATAACATGTTGTTGTTTTTGTTGGTATTGAACTAGACACGAACAAATCTGATCATTAGAGAAGTATGTAAGTTTAAATATATGAGGCATCAATTCTTTCTTCAAAATAATCCTAATTCAACAAACTCGATGTTGCCAACATCAGAGATCTATTTAAGTTGGCCCATGGATGGACAAACATATAACTCTCTAGCACCTTGTAATTCTTCCTCTAAAAAGCTTAAATACAAATAAAAATACAACAGGAAAAAATTATATACAAGACCTTCCACAACAGGAGGTTCAAGTAAACTATATACCAGACAGCTTACTTGTAATCATTGAGTCATTGCGACGGGTCAGGAGAGGTTAACTTCACAAACCTGACCTTCTGTGAAAACATGCCTCTTTTTTCACGAAATGTAGGGGATGTTTTGTGAGAACTCTACAAGAAATCTACGATGATTCAAAGTAAGCCTACCAGACTGACTTCATAGGCGCAAACTTGATTGTCTCTTGAGACAGACGGTTGTCAATATATATACGAGGCCTACAATACATGTACATACATATAAGGGAATAAAATATGGCATAAACAACTAAAAAGGGGCTACGAAATTTTAAAGCAATATATATGTTTGGACTGTATACATTTTCTAAGATCAAATTACACATGTAGATGTGGCAGATTTCTCGAACTTTCCAACTAATATAAAATTGCTATTTTAAATTACTGTGGATTCTTACTACACATAAGCACGTTTACTATAACAATCAATATAAAGTTTGTACACATGGACATACTCTAAAAAGATAATCAAAAGTAGGAAATTTGTAAAGCCGTGATAATCAAAGTTTTTCTAAAGGATATAGAAAGCGAATTAGTTAGAATTATTGATTTAATAAATTATCACATGATTTTACAACAACTTTAAAGGTACTATGTCCCTTTTGCAGCCAACCTCAAATTCTGTAGAACTTTGCAGGAATTATGAATATGTCATGTATGTCCTATCTGTGAAATTTAAACGTTAGCAGTGTCCTCATATTCAAATTATGCAAGGAAACCTGTTTACTTGCTAGACTTCACTGTCAGACACTATTGAGTGACTGACTGGCTTTTTTTCTTCTTTGGTAATAACATACATGAAAAGAGTTGTAAAGGGTACATGAACATTTGTCTACATCAATAACCCACTTCTTGTGATGGCCAAGATTAAACTGATTGAATCTTTGCGCAGCATAAAATGTATGACCATTCGGTACAATTGTCTGAAATCAAGAATATTACTTTTGGGCCAGAGTACCAGAGTATCTGGGCCCTGTTTCATAAAACTTGATATCAATAACAAGTTACAAGCTACTGTTATAAGCTACTGAAATCATGGCATCTGATTGGCTGAGAGCAAATTTGTGATAGAAATTTAGCAGTCGCTATAAATAACAAGTTTGATGAAACCTCCCCCAGGCGGATGCTGAGGACTGGAAGGCTTGGAGAAGGGCCACAAGGGAAATGAAACATCAAATCCCGTCTCGTCAAAAACATGGATGCTAAACGATGATTCAATCAACTTTTGAGACGAGAATATCCCATAATCTAGATTGCAACATTGGTGTAGGAAGTCATTCTGGTCATGATCTATAATTTTCTGCTCTCAAATTATCTCCATAACCCTTGAATATCAAAATGCATAGGAGTGCCTTTGGTCACTTTTGCTAATCATGATGTTGTAAAGTTACTGAAACTGTCATCACTACAATGTTTCTGGAAAACTCTGTATTGTCTAAAATGCCCAATCTGCTAAAGGTACACTTGTAGCCCTTGTAGTGTCGCTGTAGATGGTGTCATAGAATGGGTATTCGTCTTCGATCAATTTCATTCCAATGAAATTATGGCCATCTACGAGCTACCGAAGATGACGTCACTTAATAGTTGTTTCTGGAAAACCTTGAGTTGCCTAAAATGCTCCATCTATAAAGGTATTCATTTTCAATCGATGTGTCTCTCATATACCGGTAGATTTTAACTGATGTTAGGGCCATCTATGGCTCATTGCAAAGTACTGTAACTGTCATCACTAAGTTGTCTCTGGAAAATCTCAAATTCAAGACCTGCAAAGATGCAGCTACAGCACTTATATGGTATCGTTGCACATGGCGTAATAGCAATATGGATTCATTTTTCAATAATGAATATTTGAAATAGTAATGGCCATCTATGGCTCATGGAAAAGTACCAAAGTTGATGTCACTTAGTTGTTTCTGGTAAGCCTTGCATTAGCTAAACTTCTCAATCTGCACAGGTACCCCTGTAGCATTTGTGTTGCTATACATGATGTCATAATGATGTCATAATGATGTCATAATGTATGGTTTCTTTTTCAATCAATGTGTATTTCAAATAGATTTCAACAGATGTAATGGTCATTATGGAGAACTACTGAAGCTGACATCACTTAGTTGTCTTTGGAAAACCTTGCGCTGTCTAAAACTCTCGATTAGTCCCGAGACTTGTACAGGTTTCTCAAAAAACTTCACCAACGATGACTCGTTCAGCATTGAAGCCAGGAACTGTTCAAATGCGATTGCCCACTCATTATCCACCAGCTTAGGCAGTTCTGTAGGAAGTGTGTCTGGCCTAGGCAGTGCTGAGGCAGTGCTGTCAGATTGTGCCGTGTGGCTGGGGGTATTGGGGCTAGACTCTTTCCCAGTCACTATGGTGCCAGGATCTGAATCAGAGCATTCAGTTACAACACTGGGATCCGCACTGCTAGACTCGTCACAAGGCTCTTCAATAGACACAGCCTTCATCGCATCCGTTAAAGCACCATCTCCATCACCACCGGTCACACAACTCCTGGCTGATAGACTACCATCAGCACCATCAACACCTTCCCTCCTAGACTCCTCCCCAGTCTCTTCAACACGCACACCACCAGTAGACTCCTCCCCAGGCTTTTCCACACCATCACCACCTTGAGTCTCACCGCCCATCGCAGCAGCACCTATGCAGTCCTCATGCACCTCCTCACCGAGTGAAGCACTGGACGTCGAGGGCTCACTCCATGTCTTGGCTGGGGACGACTGGCTGCGCTTGTAGAATCTCTTGCCCACCTCCCCGAGCTCAAAGAGGAGTGTCCCGACGGTCGCTAGGGAACGGTAGAGCTCCTGCTCCTCGGGGTGGTCTACAAACATGTCGTAGAGGCTCTTCAGGAGCTGGATGAATTGCTCCTGAGTGGGCGCAAAAGAATGACAAAATTCAGCATTTAGATTGACAGCACAATGTATCAAGGCTTAAAGATAAAGACCAGTTATGGTCATGCGATTGTATTGTGAAAGAAACGTTGTGGAATCGATCATAAAAGGTTGATCATCTAGCATATAAGTATTGGTGTGTACTGCGAGGTTCTGGAATCATCAAAATGATAAGAAATTAGGTCCAGTCTTGGTAAAGTTACAAGCACTGTACACAGAAAGATGTATATGGGACTACGCACACATTCGCGACACGTGCGTTATATCTATCAGGTCCAAATAGATATAATAATTTACCAAATATATTAATTAGTAGCCGGTTTCTCGGCAAAATTTGTATGATCACGTATTAGTCAAAACATATTCTTTCACATGATTGGTAATGAGAGCTTCCATTTCATTTTTTGAGAGGGGGGAGTTTCCAAAACTGGTCTTTACCTTTAACAATAAGGGCCTAGAAAACATGGGCCCACTAAGTCTAG
Organism: Strongylocentrotus droebachiensis; assembly: GCA_035222895.1. NCBI lineage: Eukaryota > Metazoa > Echinodermata > Echinoidea > Camarodonta > Strongylocentrotidae > Strongylocentrotus > Strongylocentrotus droebachiensis. The sequence goes on from JAVYIG010002411.1 coordinate 210,921, forward strand.
AACACAAACCACCCCTCTCTCACCCCCTCCCAATGAAAGAAAACAAAAGGTTTGAAATACTAACTCAGGAACCAAGAAAAGAGAGTTAAACTTGGGTAAACTGGAACCTATGCACTCATAGAAAAGTGTTGACAGCTCAACATAACAGTTCTTGAATTGTCTATGAAATTATCTCAAAGGTCGGGTGACATCCAAATACAAGATGATTCCTGTTGATGTGCAGGGCTGCATACAACTCATATTTTTTTATTTCAAACATCAACATTTATTTCATAGATTTTTAAATATTTTGTATAACAATTTTCTCAGACCTGCTAAGCTCGACCCTAAAAAATGCTCCAGATGTCATTCATCTTGTGACATCATCTTTCAATCATTAGATAATAAGGCACTAAATCATACACAAAATCTTATCTTTATGTAAAATGTTGGTCTATGACTCTTTAGTTTTACTCTCCATCAATAATCTAAAAGTTACATGTATTGAAATTCATCTTTGGCATCCCAGGAGGAAATCATTCCTCTTTTAATTTTGTTACTTTGTGTGCAAAATATCATATATTTTCAACTAGATGTTTGAAGGGATCTTTATCATTTCCAAAATGATTTCTTGATAAAAGGAGGCACGTCCCACTTATCTAAATACTGTAATCGTGTTTTTCATTGTACCTTTTTTTGTCAAATGTATGTATCAATTATTTGTATATTGTAAATTTGCTTTATTGTTTTATGCTTTAAAAAATTGAATAAGACTTTATTTCAAGGAAAACAAGAAAATAAAATAATCTAAAGTCAAATTGATGTTCTTTTCTCACCTGATTCATGCGAGGTAGATGTTTAAAGCTTTTTCTTCTTTCCTCCGCCTCCTTTTCCAGCTGCCATTTCTTGAGGTAAAACTGGTAACCCTCTACTACAGCTGTTGGTTTAAAAAAAATGGATTATCCAATCAAAATTAAGTTTTGAGCTCTGGGCCCTGTTATATACAACTTATCATCAAAAATCAAAGTTATAAGCTCACTGAAATCATGGCATTTGATCGACAGGGACCAAATTTGTAAAAAACATGGATTATGTAATTTAAAATAAATTTGAGTTCCGGACCTGCAATCAGGTTTTGAGAGATACTGCTTAAAAGCAATATAGATTGTACATGTCAGGAGCAATTAGAGCAACCAATTAAAGTAAGCATATTAAAGGCATCGTTTAACAATGTTAAATCTGAGATGCAGGGCTCTACCTGTTATCAGTGTCTGTAATATGGTGTAATATTGGAGCCCTAAGAAAAATGCACTTCAAAATGATCATAAAGTGCCTCAAAAAGTAAAAGTCTGAGAGTGACCGGTTTTACCATACTCATTTTTTCCAATAGACATGTTATAAATTTTGATTTCCAATTATAAATATCTTGATAATCAGACAGGAGATCGACTTTCAAAAGCCATGGGGTTCCTGACTGACCTAAAGGTTTATAATTATGATTGCAGCATGAGCTAAATCCAGGATTTTGTTTCAGAATCTAAGGCAATGTTATGAGTCACTTTCAAAGAGACAAAGAGAAATTCTCACGTTTCTGTGTCTCCTTGACTGATTCACTGCTGATCTTAAGGCTGCTATCGTCGCCGGCGAACTCAAACACTGTATCCTCGTCGGGCGGAGGAAGGGTCGGGTCGGGGTTCGTCAGGAACGGATTGGAACGCTTGGAAGGAGACGTGACTGATGATAGTGATCGAGGGCTGGAACCAAGACTAGCATGCAGCGGTGAATCCTATGGGGATATAACATTGGATGGTTGGAAATTAATGCAATAGGAGTGACCTGAGCGCGGCTGAGAAGGATTTTAAATAACTGATTATTTCATTCTTTATAACAGGTTTACTTTTAAAACAATCGATAAACAGGAATTTTATAAGAGACACATGCATCTCTTTTCTTTGCAGCCAGAAGGGTATTAATATAGTTTAACAAAGAGTTAAAGGTAATACAAAGTTTTGGGAAATTTTGAAAATTGGGTAGATAGTGATTCTTTACAATTTTGATATATTTGGATGCCCCTGTAGATGTATTATAAGCACTATAAAAATTAGCCCCCAAAACACTGCTGCTTTCGAGTAAAATTGAATATAAAAATTTACCGGTGCTCCCGGTAAATCTTTGATAAATTTCAAATAGCGCCTACGGCAGGACAATAGTAGCTGCGACCATGTAAGTCTCAGAATATGTAATTGTGATATATAATTTCCAAATGGGAATAGCTAATTGGTCGATTTTAGTCAACAAACATTGTTTTATAGCTTAATTAATATCTTGACCTTGAGAGGGAGCTATACATCATAAAGAGTTTATTATATATAATTTCATAAGTTTAGGCCCGATTTCAACCGCGACAACGATCAGTGAATATTGTAGGATCGCATATATGCTTCCAATATGTTCATTTGAACCAAATTCATGACCCCATACCAAGACTTTGTATTACCTTTAATGCCCTTCTGGCTAAGCAATGTTATGTGATGATGTTTGAGGACTGCTCAGAAAGCATGTATATGTTTGAAGGTAACCAGGTGAATCGGTAATGAGGATTAAAGCCTTACTAAATGGCACGAGCGCATTGACTTGGTTTGGAACTCGGGCCCTCCCAGTTGCTAGACCACTGCTCTACCACTGAGCCATCATGAAAAGGAAATATTCTACCAAACCAAAGAGCTTCCATGCTGTACTTGTCTGACTGCCCATATCCATATTTTACATATATTTTTCAGATCCCTTCCTTGGTCACGCACAAAGAAAAAAAAAATAAAAAAATAATATTTTGGTATTATTTCCAAGACTTTGTCATGCACATGTACCATGTGTCAATAGTCATTTTATGCCTGCTGTTTTGTCCAATCAGAGGTCGGGAATCTTAACATGTGACTTGCCACCTGATATTGCTCATGTTTCTACCTGAGGTTTGGCTGCTCCTGTTGCTGGGACGGCGGTGGACGATGAAGTTGTGGTAGATGTGGTAGGTGCTGGTGTTGCGTCCGGTCCGAAGAACTCTGCTGCATCCACGGCTTCGTCAGCGTCATCACCACTGCCCACATCAACATCACAGTCGTCTGGTGAGGGGACGTCCACTGTACTACATTCTGTCATGTACAAATCAATATAATTCAGTTCATTTTATTTTCACATTTGAATAAAAAGAACAATCACAATGACAATAATATACATAAAAAGAGAAAATAACAAGTGTAAAACACAAACAAATTCAATTATGGTGGGAATGGCAAGGAACTACAATAATAACTAGATGAAACTTTGACTGCGCGCAGTCGGAAATGATGCCTCCGTCATAGAGCAAGTTTACAAACCAAAACAGAAGAAATTTGTCAAATTCAAGTTTCGTTGTAATCCATTAACAGGTTCTCAGAATATTGTGATAACAAGCAATTTCTCAAATACGTATATGACTCTTTGATCTTTGACCTCATGACCATAAAATCTACTCAGTTCATTGGCTCTGCAAGATGTCCTGAGTTAAATAGTAATCCATCTGTCAGTTCTAATGAGAATGCGTTCACAAGCTATTTTTGCATACATAATGAGCCCATGACATTTGACCTTTGACCTCATGACCCAAGAATCTACTCAGTTCATTGGCTCTCCAAGATACATACATGATCTAAGTTTGGCAGGAATCCATCAATCTGTTCTAATGATAATGCGATCACAAGCTATTTTTGCATACATGAGCCTTATGACCTTTGACCTTGACCTCATAACCCCAAAATCTAATCAGTTCATCGGCTCTGCAAGTAACATACATGACCTAAGTTTGGCAGGAATCCATCAATCGGTTCTTGAGAACGCGATCACGAGCTGTTTTTGCATACATAATGAGCCGTGACCTTTGACCTTTGACCTCGTGACCCCAAAATCTAATCAGTTCATCGGCTTTGAAGGATACATACATGACCAAAGTTTGGCAGGAATCCATCAATTGGTTCTTCAGATAACGCGATCACAAGAATGGGACGTACGGACGGACGGACGGACGGACAACCCAAAAACATAACGCCTCTGGCTACTTCGTAACGGAGGCATAACAACCATAAATGACATTATAAATCAATTGAAATTAGGTTCTGATAAGAGCAATTTTACATTTTCTTTAAAAAATGGCGAGGGAGGGACAAGATTTTATTTCATTGCTTATGGAATTCCATAGAAAAGGGCCCGCATATTGAATTGTAGATTTTGAGAACTCAAACAAAATAATGCAGTGGATCATTTGTGCTGTCGGTTCATATGCCCTCCCTCCCTTCTTCATCTGTGTGAATTTGACTAAAGCAATCTGAGTCTGCTTGAGAAGAAGCAGGGGGTAGGGCCAATCACCAGAACAGCTTGATTATGTGGCCCTCTTAACCTATAACTTGTCATTGGATCAACATAACTTACTCCCTTTCCTACCTGTTTCACTTGTACTCCATACGTCTTCTGGCATTAGAAAAGCGGTGGGTAGGTACAATCAACATAATAGCCTACATAGCTATTGAATCATTTGAGTAACCTCCCTTTCTCACCTGTATGAGTGTAACTTCGGCTTACTACATAATATGATGGAGAAAGTGTAGGGGGAATGTGCACCTAATGGAATATTTTCTGTGGTATGGCTATTTCATCATCTGAACTTCCTCCCTTCCTTACCTGTATGAGTTTCACTGGGACTTTACAGGTCTTCTGGCATTAGGGCAGGGGGTAACTGCATCTTATATAAGAGCCAGAGTCAGAGGCTATTACATCATCTTAATTACCCCCTTCCTTACCTGTATGAGTTTCACTGGGACTCTCTAGGTCTTCTGGTGTTAGGGCAGGGGGTAGGTGCATCTCATATAAGAGCCTGAGCCTGTGGGGCATCTCACCGCGGCACATGATGCCCATGCCCCAAGAGAAATCCCTGAAGTTGATAAGGCAGTCGTGATCAGGGTCCAAAACCTTTAAAAAAAGGGGGAAAATGAAAAAAAATAAATGGTAAAACACACACCAACAAAAAATGTGAGAAGAGAGATATAACAAAAAACAGTGGAACCACTTCTAATGGGGATCACATATAGAGAAACAACAGTTTTTTAAAAAGATAATTAAAAATGGTTTCCCTTGAGTTTTTATTTGTCATTGAAATCTGTACATAAATACCACCTACCTTGAGGTACTTTTCTTGGTCTAGCTTGACTTTAGAACTGTAGCAACAGGAGGCTCATGTACATTGCCCTTATAACTAAACTCAAAGGACTTAAGATCGGCGTAAATATTCATAAATTAATGATACACGCTATAAAAACTAAAACAAAGGGACAGGACTAAGAATGGAGTGGGTTATTGTTCTGGGTCGAAATTGGTGGGAGAGAGAAAGAGAGAGAAAAAGAAAAAAAGAAAGAAAGAAACAGGAAGAAACAGATAGAGAGAAAGAGAGAGAGAGAGAGAAAGAAACAGAAACATAAAGAAACAGAGACAGAGAGAGACAGAGACAAAAACAGAGAGAAAGGGAAAGAGAAAGAGACTCAACGAGAGAAATTTACAGCATTTTTGGTATCATTGACATAAACTCACCCTAAAGGACCTTACAGCAAGCTTTTCAGCCTGGGAGCCAGTAGCCCAAGGGGACAGGGCCAGGAAGAGCGTGAGGTACTTCTCCTGGTCTAGCTTGACCAGAGAGAGGAAGTGCTGGGCGTGGTCCATGATGGGTGTGTTAGAGAGAAGGTTACCTGTGAGAAACTCCTCCTAGAGAGAGAGAGGTGGAGAGAGAAAAAAAGAAGAGATGTGACAAGTGCAGCACAATAAGCCTCCTGCTACTTTAATTAACCTTCAAGTGCCTTAAACCACTCGACCACAACACTCTCACATTAACACTATTATCATTATCATCATCATCATCATCATCATCATCATCATCCATATCATCATCATCATTATCATCATCATTATCATCATCCTTATTATCATCATCCTTATCATCATCATCATCATCATCATCATCCATATCATCATCATCAATATCATCATCATTATCATCATCATCATCATCATCATCATCATCCATATCATCATCACCATTATCATCATCATTATCATTATCATCATCATCATCATCATCATCATCCATATCATCATCATCATTATCATCATCATTATCATCATCATCATCATCATCATCATCCATATCATCATCATCATTATCATCATCATTATCATCATCCTTATTATCATCATCCTCATCATCATCATCATCAGCAGCAGCATTGACATTTTTATCATCCTCATCACCATCATCATCATCATCATCACCATCATCATCATCATCAGCAGCAGCAGCATCATCATCACCATCATCATCATCACCATCATCACCATCATCATCATCATCATCATCACTATCATCATCATCACCATTATCATCATCATCACCATCATCACCATCATCATCATTCTCCTCATCATCCTCCTCATCATCACCCTCATAATCATTATCACCATCATCATCACAACCATCATCATCATCATATCACCATCATCATCATCATCACCATCATTATCATCATCACCACCATCATCATCATCATCATCATCACCATCATCATCATCATCATCATCAATATCCATCAGCATCATTCTCCTCATCTTAGCTCCTCCTCATCATCACCCTCTTAATCATTATCACCATCATCATCATCATCATCACCACCACCACCACCATCATCATCAACATCATCATCATCATCATCACCATCATCATCATCATCCATCCGCATCATCGTCATCATCATCATCATCATCATCATCATCATCATCATCATCATCATCTTCCTTTCCTACCCTTACTATCCTCTCTTACCTTAAAGAGGAGATAAAGTTCTTCCAGCTCTTTGGTTTCAAACATCTTATCTGACACCAAACTCCAGTATTGCCTCCTCAATTTGCTGATAGTTTAAATCATCATCATCATCATCATCATTCTCTTCATCATCACTATCATCTATTCCTGATTACCAACTCAATTACCTTGAAGAGGAGATAAAGTTCTTCAAGCTCTTTGGTTCCGAAGGCTGTATCTGAAACCAGACTCCTGATGACACTCCTCCTGGCCGTGTCTTCATCATCATCATCATCACCATTATCATCATCATCATACTCTTCATCATCACTATCATCTATTCCTGATTACCAACTCAATTACCTTGAAGAGGAGATATAGTTCTTCCAGCTCTTTGGTTCCAAACGCTGTATCTGACACCAGACTCCTGATGACGCTCCTCCTGGCCGTGTCTTCTAGCCCCTGGACGACTCTCAGTCTCTCGTTCAACCGCATCTTCTCGATCTTCTCGTTGGAGATTGAGCCAAACTTGGAGTAGGAGTTGTAGATGAGCTCCGATACCTCCACGGAAACCTGCAAACAAAGATTGAGTAGTACGGGAGAAAAATATGAGAGGCATTGTCTGGAAGTAAAACAATAAATACAGAACATATGTAGAACATATATCCTATTGTATAAACTGTCTACTTTTGTTGTGTGTCTACCATCAAATGATGTATACAGAATATTTTAAAAAACAAGTAATCCATGATAACAAAAAAAATATGTATGTATCTAAAAAAAAATCAATTTCTTTAGTATTTGTTACCTATAATTTGTACAGGGCGTCTCCGTCAAAAGAACTCTTAAGTAATGCTTTAAAATGTATGGTTGGCCATCTGAAACTGGAGGGTCTATGGCAAAGTTGTGGTATTTTTGGCTTTCAGTCAATAATAATAATAATAATAATAAAAACGTTACTTATAAAGGGCTTACCACCGAAGTCTCTAAGCGTTATACACACAAGTCAAGCACTGTTTCAGTACAGAGCAGAAATAATTACCAGTCTCCTCTGAATTCTTGTAAAATAATGAACATAGAAGCAACCAAAGAGGAATTTTAATTTTTTTTTACTTACCCTCGTCGGATCCTTTCCCTCGTTCCCAACGATGACCGAGGCATGATGGACGTGCGGCATGGTGGCGTCGCGGTTCCCCACGTTCTCCAAGTAGCGGCTGAGTACGACCATGGCCTGGCCATCATCCTCGGACTGGAGCAGGGCCTCATAGTTGGCGTCGAGGACGGCCAGGGCGATCTGGAAGATGACCTTGGCGCCGTCGTAGAAGAAGCAGTCCATGATGTTGACTGCACTCTCAAACGGCATCACACTGACAAAAAAAAATATGGAGATTCTCAAAGCATGATATGCCTGTCTAATAATAATAATAACAATACATAACATTTATTAGGCGCTTAATACGGGTGTTTCTAAGCGCACCATTGTCTGACTTCAAATTACCAACCAAAACTTATAATAAAAAACACAAAATATAAATCTGTTCTTTATTCAATAAATCATGCATATATAATAATAAAAATTAAAAAAAAATTAAACATAGGGTCAAACATAGGATCAAACAAACAAGGAATAAGATGGTGTGCACCTCCTTTTCCCGACTCACAACTGCAGAGAGTGTGTATATGAATAAACATACATTTTGGGGTAGTAAGATTTTCTTTATTCTTTATGAAATGCATTCAAAAATAAATAAATAGACAAATAGAATTTGATTGGATTATCTGGGACTCTCCTTGCAGGGACTGCTGGTGTGACCAGCTATTAACAATTACCTGTTGATACTATGGTTCTCCTTTGCATTAGCACAATATACAACAACAACAAAAGAATCACAAAAAATTGTATATGGTAAAATTAATGATTCTGTCTTTGCAAAGGAAGGACAATGGTTCATTGACAGTTATGCTTCATTATGAAGAAAATGCAGTTAACGAACAGCGTTCTTGAAATATTACATAATACATACCTGAGAAAGACGGTTAGGAACCATGAAAGCGAGATCATACTCAACATTCCTAATTCATCCATTTTCATATACAGCTCTGCCATGGTTTCCTTTGTCAATTCCTCAAACACACCTAGATGTACAGACAGACAGACAAAGACAGAAAGAACATGTCACAGTCAACAAATAATTCTTATATAAACAAAAATATCTGTATTACTTCAAATGCATTACTATTTTCAAAGTTGTTTTTGGATATTGTATACAATGTATTTCATTACAATTAATGTCAAAATTACAATGGCATGATCAACAAATGCTTCTTATATGAACAAAAATATCTGTATTATATTTCAAATGCAATACTATTTTCAAAGTTGTTTTTGGATATCATATATTTTATTACACGTAATTTCAAAATAAATGCTCTAGCTCATGCAATCAGAGATCAATTTAAAAAGACATGCAACTTGATAGGCCAAGGTAAGGAAAAAAAGTCCTCTGTGAAATATATTGATAGTAACTACATGAATTTTCCACAGAGGTAAAGATTTTCTTGATGCTCATGTACCTACCCTGATCAACCAAGGCTCCTATGACCCTAGTGTTGTAGTAGTCTGGTAGGAGCCGTTCACATACGGCTGTTAGAAGCCAGAAGGCCTCTTCTTCATTGGCATACAGGAGCAGCACTGATGTGACTATGTTCATTGCTTGGCAGTAACCTAAAATATAGGAGAAAACAACCGATTTATTATTTTTCCAGTTTTCATAAGGGCTGTCATCTGATCCACTTTAAATAAAAATATAAATATAAATATACCCTACTTAAAAGCTAGCATACAAATATGCATAACAAAACACCAAACAGACAATTAAATTTAGTCACCATTAGAAATATGTTTAACAGACTTTTCAGCAGGAAAATGTTTACCCTTGGTCAAAATGGAGTGATAAAGGTCATGCAACATCCAAGGAGATGATATGGGAGGGAAAAAAAAAATGTTGTGCATTTATTGCCTCTGATGGTACTACCACTTTCTTGTAAAACCTGACCTTAATATATTTTTTTCTTTTTCTGAAATCCCCCATGGCTGGTTTTGGCATCCGGGGTGAAGTGCACGAGCGAGAACCATGGATAAAAGTCTCAAAATACGAGATTGTTTACTACTTACTACACATTTGGCAGATACTGGTATTAATAAATAGTAATATAGTAATATAATACTATTCAATTCGCAATCTGTTTCTTCATCGAGTGTCGATATTGATATAGACAAAACTGAATTTGAAATAATTAACACTTACCGATGGTAGGGTTGCGGTAGGCATAGGCAGTAAGAACTCTCCTGAGGGCTGCTATACCTAGCTCTGACTGGAAGGCAGGGTGCTCAGGTAGGGATCTAAAGGAAATACAATGAAATCATATAAATCAAGATGAATTATTACACATTAATTACAGTAACTGGTAAATAATTTACTTATCAGCCACTACATACAAGTGTTCAGATAGGGCACGGTAAACTGCTACAAAAAACATGTACCGGTAAATAAATGGCAACTGCAGGAAACAAAGGTCCTTCACTGAGCTCTGTGTTATAAGATTCAGACATTTTAAGCATATTACACTTTACGTCATCTAAAAATCTGCTGCAGTTTTGGCATGTCATATCTGAGTGAGCCTTAAGTTTAACCTCAGTATTATTGTACATATTCACATGTTAATGTGTACTTGCTGATTATCAAAGAAAGTTTAATCAATTCCATACATGCATATAGACATTGTTTTGATTGATTGATGAATCGGTTTATTGTCTTATAGAAGAAAAAAATGCTGAACATGCAACACAAAAGCTAGTCAAAGCTGCTCATTTTACAATACAAAACATACAGAATACATGATTGATACAAAACAAGATCATAATCAAAATGTGTTTTAATTGTAAATATGTGAAATCAATTTATCATCAATAGCAAAAATCAGTGTTACCTGTGTAGATCTCTCTCTATCTCATCTGTTGCGATAGTCTCCTTCCCCAGGCTTTTTTCAACTAGCGACTGGTAGTAGCCTGGTTGGGTAGCCATCTAATGGGTCAGAAAATGAAAGTAAATATTCACACTGATATTGAAAAACACTTGTTTAAAGCCTATCTGCACTAGTTTGGCCAGGAGGGATTAGACTTTCCTGCGTGGTCACTGGCAGGTGGTTATCTCAACAAATCAGCTCTCAACTAACATAAGAAAAAGGGGACCATGGGGACCAACGGTCACCGATTAGGTATTGTTTACTATATAGAGGGCGCAAGTTGCTATAAGTGGTGCAGTAGGGCATTAAAACATAAATACATGTACACATGTAGATATGAATACCAATGCAAGCAAACACAGTCAGTTGGTTGATTTCTTTTTAGGGCATTTTTTTTTCCCTCTTTGGGCAGACATTTTTCAGATTTGAATGCTTTAATACATATTTTATTATTCATTAAACATTTTTTTCTAAAAAAATGGTTATAAAAAATGAATTAATAAAAAGACGACCGGTAGAATTCTAATTTTGTTGGGGTCGGTCACAAAGGGCAATACAACATTTTTTTTTTGGGGGGGGGGGGGGGGCCTAATTTGTGTATGATTCCCATACATCCTACGGGTGGGGATAAGTAGAATGCTGTATTACTTTGAAGGACTTACCTCGTTGATGGCTCCAGAATATAGCATCCACATCTCCCCTCGTATGCTGTCAGGCAGACCTTTGATGATCAGATGCTGGGTTTCTACCGTACGATACATGCATACACCCCTGCAAAAAACAAAAATAAAAATGCAATGAACCATTTTATTTATTAATTTATTTATTTATAATCTTTTGACAGGGTAGCCCATTCACCAACAAGTAGTGTTCTTCCATGGGGCCCTGAATAAACATGAACATTTTTACATCGTTTATAACGTTTATACAGAACAGTTAAAAAATAATACTCATTTGCAAAATAAACATATATCATTAACCTAGTTCAACAGTAATGTCAATAGGAAAATAATGATTGATATAGATTGGATCGCAATTATGTGAATAAGTCATTCAGGTTTGGATTTGGTTTGGTTTATATTTTGTTGTTGTTGTTTGTGTTCTACATCGGCATATACATGTATTTGTATCTTGTCTGCTAACTCTTGATCTCTCTCTTTAATCCTCTCAAACATACCATTCTGAGTGTGTTTTCTCTTGATCACTTTACTCTTCTTTTTTTTAAGTCTATATCTTTTCTACACTCTCTCTCTCTCTCTCTCTCTGTTTATTTAGATGATCATCTGACCATTATCTAAGTCTCTCCTTTGTTGATTTTTCCATCTCTTTCTGACTACCATCCTCTTACATGTATTCTCCGTTTATTTTCTTGTCTTTTTTCATATCTCTTTGAAATTTGAATGATACCGTTCATTCCTGTCCTCTCTCTCCCTCTCTCCTTCCCATTCCTTATTCATTCTCGCTTTTTTGTATTTGTGTATTTCTCAATCTCTCTCTCTCTCTCTCTCCCCCATACTGAGGTCTAAATATATATGTATTTCTTTCTCTGTATCTTTCCCTATCCCCCCTCAATATCTCTACCTCACTCTCCCTTCCTCTGTCTCCCCCCCCCCACTCTCTCTCTCTCTCTCTCTCTCTCTCTCTCTCTCTCTCTCTCTCTCTCAGCTTCAGTACATGTACACATGTACATACCTTCCATACTCCTTGAAGTGCATATTCCATAGATGTTCTTTCACTGTCTCTCTGGCCGAGATTTCGTCTGACCCCCGTCTGTTGAACAGCTTCACTAAGGCAGGTTGGAGCTGAAATGCCATGCTGTGATTGGCTGGTTCGCTGCTTGTTTCACCAGCTGAAATGAATATTCATTACATATTCATGATTATTACCCGTATCAGACATCTGAGCTGGTCATTTACAAAACCGTATTGCCCTAGTTTTCACTAGCAGTGGGAACGGAGGGGTATATTCTTTGTATTGTCCTTGGTCTCCCTGCGCGTATTGACTTTGCGTGTAGAGACGAGTGAAAATATACCTTGGTATTTTCCACGGTCTCGCATCCGGGCATCTTGTATTGACCGCGCCGTATTTTGTCATTTTCATTGCGCATCTATTATGCGTACGAGAACCTGCGCACTTTGCGCGCACTCTATTGTGACGTAATAATCACAACAAATGCACACTGTTTGCAGTGTATCAAAAATTTTGTCAAGCACTGGATGCACAGTGCTGGTTTGACAAAGTTTGTTCAGTTCTTGAGATTGTCATGGTGGATTTCTGTATTTGCTCTAGATGTTTGATTTGGATAACAATAAAAATATTGACTGGCTTTACTTTCGGGGGATATCAGAAATATTGACCGCGCTAAGACCATATTGCCCTCGTCTTTCGACTCGGGGCAATATGATCTGAGCTTGGTCAATATTTCTGATATACCCCTCAAGGCCAGTCAATATTATATAAATATTCAACACATCTTCATGAATATCCAACATATCTATGAATATTCAATATACCTCATGAATATACACACACATGACAATTCAATATATCTACAACCTGAATATCAAATACACACAACATGAATATTCATTACATGTACAAGTACACTTGCAGCAGAGTTCTAAAATGATTGTACGCTTTAATTGACATGCATTGCCATCACATCATTAGACTTGTATACATGCATGTATCATCATAATGATCCTCTAAAGTAATGTTTCATAAAGCAGAGTAAATAATGTTCTTGAATACATGCAATGTTATTTAATTATTACAACAGAGCAATCTGTATTACAGAGTGACAAATAATAAAGGTTAGACTTTTAAAGGCAAGTAATGGAACAGTAATTGAATATTAAAGAGGTATATAATGCAACATGAAAATTGGATAAGTTTCTTAATAACAAACAGGGATAATGTACATGTAGTATCCTTTCAGGAGAAAATATAAAAGAAAGATATGCAAAAATTACTGATCCAATCATCCCAAGTTTATATATTTTATGCATGTAAAGTATATGTCAAATAAATGATGGAGTGTTTATATATTTCCTTAAAAACAGATAGAGCACGGGAAATGTCAATGTATGAACACACCCACCAAAACACAAACGATCACTATGGAACTCACATGCACTATTATCATAATCGTTGAGGTCTGTTAACACGGTAGAGTAATACATCATGGATGAGAAGTTAGTAGATGCAGGAGAAGGGTCGGGATCTGATGCGAAGATGAAGCCAGATTGGACAAAAGAAAATAACAAATCATGGAAAATTATTTCCTGGAAAGCTGAGATAATCAGATTCCCACTTCAATTACCAACAGAGATTAAATTATATATAGGCCCAAATTCACAAAGGAGGTTTGAATGTAAACCATGGTGTAAATGTTCATTTACATAACCCATGGTTTATAATTAACGCCAAATAAGCGTGACACAGTCAGAGGTCCAATATTAGACGCACGCAAGGCAAATTACGCTTAATTTGCACTCATTTTAAACCATGGGTTATGTAAACGAGGGTTTGAACCGTGGGTTAGATTTAAACCTCCTTTGTGAATTCAGGCCATAGTGTCTGAAAAAAAAAGTCTGGAATAATTTTTTTTTGTGAAAGAACATAGGGCTTTGCATTTTGCCTTGTGGTGTTGGCCTTAAGAATTCAATGCTTAGTTTTTAAAACACTTTGGGTAATGAGAAGCATTTTTATATATCAACAGTCGTGCACTGAAGTTGTGGACTGATTTCTGCTCTTTCTTCCTATGGTAGATTCAAAGATAAAAGCACAAAACAAAATGTTCTGATCTTTTATGATTGTTCAACACTTGTATAATTGAGATATTGAGATATATCTACGTGATTCTGTATGAAGTTGAACAATTTAGGAACAGGTTATAATGACCCTTCTCTTCTCTTTTTTCAGTTTTCAATCCTTATCTATCTTGACATTTTTCAATTAATGAAACTTTCAAAATAACAAGACTACACAGAAGAAAGGGAATAACACAAGAGAAGCTGGAAAATGAACACAAAAGGTATACATGCATTTATGAAACAAAAATGTTGAAGGAATAGAAAAAAGGATATATATAACTTGCAGTAACATGTATTATTATCTATATAAGGCTTCAAAGTGGAATAATAAATCAGTGCATTTAATATCTTAAGCGCAGTACCCGAATGACTGACCAATATTGTTTTCGTATTGCTCAGTCATCCGGGAACTTCAACCACACACACAAAAGGCCATATTTACTGAGGTAAGTCAAATTTTGTTATTTCGCTAGTCAACCTGATATAGATAATAATAATAATACTATATATGGCTTTGTTTTTGTGTGATACAAGAATATATTGCTCTCGCTATGACAATATTGGACTTGTCTCTGACTCCTTCAATATTGTCATAGCTTGAGTACCGGTAATATATACTTGAATCACACTCAAAGCCATCCAATATTATATAAGTATCTTCAGCAATATTAGTAATTATCTGTAGGAGGTAATCATGCACATTAAAATAGTCACTGTTACAGCTTGTAGTAGTTGTCGAAATACATACACAAGCACAATAGTATTCAAAACATTTGTAGTAGGCACTTTTTTGGAGTAAAAGCAGCAAAGGAAATAGGCTCAGACTAGCAATCAAAATTAAATAAATTTAATGTTATAAAATCATCAAAAGAAACAAAAGCAGTTATTGTCTGAGCCATCATAAAGTACAAATACATATATATAGATATAGTTGATATGGCATGCGGTACAGGGAAAGATGATTTGAAAGGCAGGTATGATGTATAAGAGGTGCGCTGACACATGCTTTAGTAAAAATCACGCCGGGCTTTATTTCATGACCGTTCCAAAGGCTGGACTTGTTTCTGTGACTGTGTTTTATGTTAGATTAATTATTAGGGTTGGATTTAAAGGAGAAGTTCACTCTGATATTGAGTTGGTTTTAATAGAAGGTGAAAAAAGAGAGAAACGGATCAGTACAAGTTTGAGCAAAAAAGGATGACAAATATGAAAGTTATGACACTTTCTGAGCGAATTGGAGAGGTGCTCGCATGATACGTCACATTGTTGCTTATTTGTGTTTCACTGATGACAACTTTAAAAATAATTTAAAAACGTTCCTATTTGTAATTGGATTTTTGGCTCAAATTTTTGCTCATTTGTTTCTCTCATTTTCTGCTTTCATTAAAACAAACTCAATATCAAGGTAGATTTCCCTTTAACCTTAACACTAACCCTAACTTTCCCTTTAAGAACAGCATTGGGTCCAAAGTTGAAGCTAGGACTTTGGTTATTGTTAGATATTGACGGCAAAGCGATTGTTGCCAAAGCATGTGTTGTACACTGAACAAAGAAGATACATTTATTTAAAAGATCTGGGGGGGGGGGGGGGTGTTTCACAAAGATCCTAAGTTGAACTTATCTCTAAGTTGGACTTAACACTTACGGAAAGCTGTTAGCATCATTAATAATATGTTGTAAAAAATGTTTTAAAAGGCATGAAATGTTGATTTAAATCATTCATATTTTCTATAATCTTGGGAGATTTCATGTTCTTGATGTGGAATTTATGAAAAGTCTAAAATACTTAAATTTTGCTTTTGAATGTACGGTATTTCATTATAAGGCTACAAATGGCTCTCCATAATATTGAAGTCCAACTTTGAGTTAAGTTCGACTTAAAATCTTTGTGAAACACCACCCAAGAACAATAAACTATTTACTGCTAGATACTGAGAAAGAAACAAAGCATGGACACACAGAATGCTCCTCCTTGGAGTTTTCTTAGGACCAAAAACACAAAACAAAAATTCCCACGTTTTGACTCTTACCACTCTCGTTGCTACCGTAGCTGGTACCCAGCATGCTTTGCATGGGGTCAGAGGTCGTGCGATGTGGGATTGTCATACTGCCCTCGTTTGACGAGGCTATAGAGATGCTGTCTCCTGTTGGCCTGTGAAACCATAGAAACATGAAATAACAGTTAAAGAAGCTGAGCGAAGGTTTCAAAAGGCTTTTAACCTTAATAATGATGGTATCATAGCAAAGTTAATGTTACAATCTTGCTAATGGTCCATATTTAGTTTTCAAAAATTGTTACAGATTTGACTTATCTGCTTTTAAAAGTGGTTAAATTACTACCCGATTATTCCTCCCTTGATCGGCCCGCTATTGTGACGTACGATTTGTGACGTAGGAGGTTGGGCACATGAGCGAGAGTGCGATCCTCAAGCTCTCACACAACTCTCGCCTGCATGTATTATACGTATACAAACGCCACTCGAACGCTAAATATCTGATCAAAATGTCCGAGCTCGTAGAAGAGGTTTTACTCGATTTAGAATTCGAAGTTGATGAGAACAGCTCCACAACAGTGGTACTGGTAGTGATAGTGATGATGATGATGATGGGGATGTAGGAGAGATGAAAGAAAGAGAACAATTCGGAGAAGACGGCGTCGATATGCTGCATATGGTGCAGGTCAAGTGATAGCATATCAGCGCGAGCTGGCTGAGCTGCCAGCTACCGCTCAGCTCCCCCGGCCCCGATCAACTGGCGATCGATCTGTAATGACTGGGCGAGACATTTTCTAATTTTTCGGGATGTGTGGCGCTTTTGGGCAAATTTCACGGATAATAAAAGAAAGATGATTAGATGTGAGATTATATTTGGCGAAAATCAATTACAAATATGCACCATTCATAGATAGAACTGCAGCTGCAGGACAAAAATGCAAAAGGACGCTCGCGATTCACTCATCATGGTCTCCGTATATAATCAACAGCAATCACTATCACGCCAAGGCATGATGACCGAACAAATACAACACATCTCAGCAAATTGCACAGAAAGGGTATAAACTATTTGGACAAATCGAATTGCACGATTCACCCCTCGTATTATATTACATAAATTTGCTTAATATTATATGTATTTACATGATTTCTAGAGATTGTTATTCCACTTTCTGGTCAGGATATGAAGCATGCAAAGTCTGGATAATGTATACGTATATCTATGCAAAATACCGCACGCGAGCTGTGCGAGAGGCGAGCTTGAGGCCTAGAATTGCGATCGTGCCCAACCAGGGACGTCATAATCGGCCTACTGCGCGAACAAAATGTTCAAGCCAGGAATTGCAGTTCTGAGAAGGTTCTTGGAAAAGCTTCTTACCGCGTTTCATTTATATTTACAAGACTTTAGAGCAGAATGTGTGTCTTCATATTGGTCTACGCTATCCGGACATGTATAATTTGCCCACTTTTAGTGATTCTGTGAAATTTCTTCGCCTAGCTTCTTTAAACCATTTGCTTGCATGAAACTTTCCCACATTGGTTAAACTTGGTTAAAAATGATCAAGAAGTGCCTCAAAAAAGTAACAATCTTTGAGTGACCGGTTTTACCATACTCATTCTTCCCAATAGACTGTAGTGTTATAAAACCCATTAGAAAATGAAATTTCAATTTCCAATCATAAATATCTTGATAATCAGACAGGCGATCGGCTTGTAAAAGTAATGGGATTCCTGACTGACCTACAGGTTTATAATGATGATTGCAGCATGAGCTAAATCCAAGATTTTGTTTCAGAATCTGAGGCAATGTCACTGAGTTATCAAAGTCACAACTGGTATGAATAATTTAGATGTCAACTGTATATGTTTTTTAATATTACCTTGCATTTTCAGTTGTTTTTGCCAGAAAGTCAGCAATGTGCTGGACCAGAAAATCCCTTTCAGTTAGCTGGGCAAAAAGGAAAGTCATCTGTAAATAAAAGAATAGTGAACATCAAAATCAGTACTACCACCAAAATCATCACCATTATCATCATCATCCTTATCATCTCCATCACCACCATCACAATCACCACTACCACTACCACCTCCACAGCTATCACCCCAACCACCACCAACATCACCATCACCCCAACAATCACAATCACCACCAAAAACCAATACCATCACCACCATCACCACCTCTACCACCACTACCAACACTACCACCTTTACCACCACCACCACTACCACCACTACCACCATCACCACCATCCTCGCTACCATTAATTCTCCCTCTTACCTTAGCTCTAGTTGATATATGAAGTCCCTGGGTGATAAGGGATGAATTCTCAACTTTCTCTACGACCGTCACATCTCTCATAGGAATTTGCACATGCACCAGGTTCTTAATCTGTAAAGGGAATGACAAGAACAGAACAAAATATTTATCAATAAGAATATTTCAGAAAGTCATACTTAAACACATTTAATCATTACAAATACCAACTCAAGTAACAAATCATCTCAATAATCCTCCTCTTCCTCCTCCTCATCATCATCATCATCATCATCATCATCATCACCATCACCACCACCACCACCACCACCACCACCACCACCACCACCACCGTACCATCACCACCACCACCACCACCACCATCACCACCACCACCATCACAACCACCACTACCATCCCCACCACCACCACCACCACCACCTCCACCACCTCCACCACCTCCACCACCACCACCACCACCACCACCACTACCACCACCACAGGGAAAAATGTAATATTTATTTTTCGGGGGCTATCTTTTCAAGCTTGCCTGCATGAATATAACATTCTAAAATTTGTTTTGCATAGAACTCTATGCACATTTATGGGGGCTCTTTTCTGATTTTCGGGGGCTCTTTTGGGCATTTCGCCCCGAGCCCCCGTGTATTTTTTTCACTGCACCACCACCACCACCACTACCAACACCATCACTACCACCATCACCACCACCATCACCACCACCCACACCATCACCACCACCACCACCACCACCACCATCACCACCATCACCACCACCATCACTACCACCACCACCACCACCACCACCACCACCACCACCATCACCACCACCACCACCACCACCACCATCACCACCACCACCACCACCATCACCACCACCACCACCACCACCACCACCACCACCACCATCACCACCACCACCACCACCATCACTACCACCACCACCACCACCACCACCACCACCATCACCACCATCACCACCACCTCCACAATCATCACCACCACCATCACCATCACCACCACCACCACCACCACCACAACTCACCCTGCTTGCGAAACAGATGTAATTCCTAGAGAGATACATGGTACCTCCAATGTTTGACTTGTTGTATGGGGCCCACAGTGTACAGGGGATATTGCCGTCCAACTTCTCAGCAACCGGTAGACGGAACACCCTCCTAGCGGCCAGGATAAGAAGAGGAGGAATTAGTTCATTTATATCATATTTACTTGATTCCTACACATCCATGTACAGTAAGGTCTGTTGTATTCTGTGAGAATTTATTTTCTATCATTATCAGAACTCAAGCTTATCTTTAAAATGGAGATGTGGAAATAAATTCAATTCAATTCAATTCATTTTGATTCAATTCAATTCAATTCAATTCTTACCTGTAAGCTTCAGTTCGTGCTCGAGCATCTAGATCTCGCTTGAGGGAGGAGACTTTCTTTGGGGCTTTTTTCCTGAAGAAAAACAAAAATCATTCATCAATACCAAGATGTAAAGCATCTCCCATAAGGCCTAAAAAAAAAAGATGTTGTATTGCCCTGAGAATTTGAAGTCTACGGTCGGCTTTAAAAAAAAAAAATTACACACTGCAAGATAACAAATGGGAGCGTTCACATACTTGACTTTTGAGCGATCTGGCAGATTGAAGTCTTCTGAGAATCCTTCCTCTGATAGGAGCTGTCTCATGGCAAGGTTAGCGAGCTGCTGCATGAGTTGGAACGTCTCCTCGGGATGGACGAACATGGAGAAGTAGGAATGCCCCTCTCTCGTCTTCGCTCTGATGCTCTCCGGGAACAGGATAGAGTTACTCCTCTCTAGGTGCTGAGGGTAAAGCAAGAGAAAGAGAGAAGGTTAGTAAACTAATGACTAATGAGGATAATGAATACAATTGTGACCAATCATAAGCTTAGAATATTCCTATGTGGTATATAATAACGAAAACTTAATCATATTTTATCCTAGTGAGAGGTATGAGAGGAACTCTGTTACTGTAACATGTGTCATAGAACAATTGCTGTATGAATAAACTTATCTAAACTAGATCTCAAAGTACCAAAAGCAGAATGATGTACTGCTAATGGTCTTAGACTGAATTAGTTTTTAGAGGTCCTGGGGGTGTTTCATTAATATCTCTAAGTTGGACTTCACAATTATGGAAAGCTGTTAGCATGCTTGAAAATATTTTGCAAAAGTTAGTTTAGAGGCATAAAATGTTGATTCAAATCATTAATATTTTTCTATTATCAAGGAGATTTCATGTTCTTGATGTGGAATTTATAAAAAATCTAAAATACCTGATATTTCGCTTTTGAATATATTTCATTTTAAGACTACAAATGGCTCTCCATAATATTCAAGTCCAACTTTGAGTTAGAGTGATGTAATGCTAATGGTCTTGGACAGACTTAGTGTGGGAGGTCCTGGTCTTGGATAAACTTACAGTGACCTCGGTCCATCTGATCTGGAGCCTGGACTCGGTCCCCATCAGGAAGGAATAGAAACAGAAGTGGTCCACGCTGAGGTAGAGCCAGCCTTGCCGAGGGACACGACCCTTCCAGTAACTGCACGAGTAATCTACAGAGGTACATGTAGGGGTAAAAACAAAACAGTTAAATATTTGATTTGATTTGATTTATTGATTTATTTCTGTTTGATTTTCTTTTTCTTTTACAGTTTTACAAATATATAACAAACAAGATTTAACAAATCATTGCAAATTTTACACATGACAAAAGAGGATAATGTAGAATAAAGTAAGCCTGGCTGTAACTAATCGAAAACATCAAACAGGAGGGTTGACAAAGTAAGCATAGCTTGATAGCATGATTACCCTCAATAGTATACAAATAATGAATGGTTATGAGTTCAATAGTGCGAATATGTTCATGAGTTGAAAGATTAACATTCTATTCAACGAGGCGTCAGCCGAGTTGAATAGAATTAACGTTAATCTTTCAACGAATGAAAATATTTGCACTATTAAACGAATGAAAAACATTCATTATTTGTTTTATACAACATCGAAGAAGACCTAATAGAACGTTAATCAACAAATTATGCTTTACTCCTTATAAAGATAAATTACAGTTCGAGTCAAGCCTTCTCAATTACATGCAGATTGCCTTCGCGTCAGATACACGCAGGGATACGCGCGCGCGCACATGCAGCAGAGAGGTACGCAGTCTGCATATAACCAAAAATGCACGGCGCATATAACCAAAAATGCACGACCGTGCAATATACCATCTATTGAATATCATGTGACCAACAATCGTCCAATCAAATGACAAGGATCCACGTAGGTGTTGTATAAATACATAATAATACATATATGGAGAAGAAGAAGAACAAAATTATTAAAAGGGGAAAAAGAGAAAGAGAGAAAAAAATAAAGAAGAAAAAATAAAGAGAGGGTGGTCCTGCAACAGTACTTGCGTTTATCCTTTTCAATGCAGTAAGCACTTCAAGTTTATCTTGAGTTCTGGGCCCCGTGTTATAATGAGTTGCGATTGACCCAAATAATTGCAAGTTGCAGTCTTGTTTCTCTTATGCACATGATTGCTATTGATATTGATCCAAAAATAAGTTGCAATAAATCACAACTCTCAAAAAGACAAGTCCCTGATATAAAGCCCCACCGCACTAGTTTGGTCAGGAGGGATTAGACCTCTCTGCATGGTCACTGACAGGTGGTTATCTCATCAAATCAGCTCTCAATTAACATAAGAAAAAGAGGATCATGGAGGACGAATGGTCACCGATTAGGCATTGTTTGCTATATACAGAGGGCGCAAGTAGCTTTAAGTGGTGCAGTGGGGCTTTAAAAGATAAATTTGCACAGAATCTAACAACAATTGCCCCTTGTCTTCAGATTAACTTGAGATTCAAAATAGCTAAATCAATCGCTTTCTGAATCACGATGAACAATGAAGGGAACTAAATATAAAACTTGACTTGAAAATATGAGTCCCGTGCACAGCAGAATTTTTAAGTGTCACTTCCGACCCCACAGAAAAAGTTTATATTGAGCCACAATCAAAAATTGATCAAATGATGTCAATTATGTGCGATATTGTTAGAAAAATTATTCAACAGTAAGGCTCAATTCAATTTATTTAACATTTTCAATCCTTGGCCACAAATCGAGGAGATTATATTATTTTGATTTAGAATACAGTCAAACCTGTCCACCTGCCAACAGTGGTGACATATACTGCCTCCCTCAAGAAGGGAATGTGTATTGTAGAACCTATCTAGAAAGACCACCTGTTTGCAGTGGCTACTTTCTGTGTTTCCCTTGTGAGGCTTTAATAGACAGGTGTGACTGTATTACAAGTTTGACTTACAATTGACAAGTTTCTCGTCTTCAGGTATGGTGAAGAGACGTCTCCATTTATCAGAGGCGGCTTTAAAACGTTTGCTCTCCTCATCTACATATAATAAAAAATGGATGAAGATCAACATTCATAAAAATCGACTAAATAAAAATTGAATGATATAAAGACAAGTTTAAACAATTTTTAAAATAGAAGAAGGTTTTATTAAAAAGACATTCCTCACAAAAAAGTGACAGTGTTACTGTTTTATAGTGACAGAAACAATGACTTGTCTAATTGACATACATGTAAGTCTCAGTTTCAAAGATAACTACCTACCGTACTAGTCTACTACCTACAGTGCATTTTTTGAAAAACATGTCAAAGGTCAAAGGTTATCCCACTTTCCATTAGAGAATTAACCTGTCTTGCCTCGTTCTGAAGACTTTAGACCCCCTTTAGACATCTGTAACTTATTGTGATTTACCTATTTTTAGGAGTCAACAGTGGTGAAGTGTGACGTCATCAAAAATATAACACCCAGTTACCATAGGCAATCTTTTTATTCAGATGGTCATATCTCAGCCAATACTTAACATATTCAATTGGTTTTTCGACATTTGGACATTATTTGTTATGCTCTTTCGGAAAATGAAGAAAAATTTGAGAAATTCCCAAAATAGATTTTTATGATGTCACAGCTTCGGTACTCTATGCATTTCTCTTCAAATTTGACTTGATTTTTTTTTTTTTTTTTTTTTTTTTTTTTTTTAAATGCGCTATGGTACTCTTTGTTTTAAGCACTGAGCTCCTGAATGATCAATATTACTATGATCATGAGAGCCCAGTACTATGAGTCTTTAAGGAATTAGAGTTTATACCTTCTTTTGACTCTGTGGGGGTTGCCGTTTCTACGTTGGCTACCAGACTCTCTATCTTACACTTCACAAACTCGGTCACATCCTCGTCTGCTTCAAAGTTATCTAAAGTAAAAATATAAATAGTAAAAATAGCGGTAAATAAAAAAATACTAGACATAGAGACATAAATTACACATGTAAATTCAACCATAAATATCCAAAACAACCTAGTAAAAATATAAATGAAAATATGAATAGTAAAAATAGAGGTAAATGAAAATAATACTACATGTAGACATAGAGACATAAATTACACTTGTAAATACAACCACTCACATCCCAAACAAACAATAAACATATAAATAATAACATTAACACAAAGTATAAATAGTAAAAATAGAGATAAATTTAAAAAATCATAAATAATATAATAAGCATTCACAAGTCTTCAACAGGCAGAAGGGCTCCATGCACATGAGTCCCAACATTTTAATGCCAAGCGCTCCCCCTTTCCCCCTACCAGCACACACCTAAAGTTCCAGGATTTAGACAAAGTGCAGATGTATTGAAAAAAAAGCTTCATTATAACACTACAAACAATGTGTCACATCTTAAACAAAACTAAATTTATCTATGACAACAGGATAAAGTTGGCTATGAAAAAATATAGGGTCAACTTTGTTTGGAAAACAAACGATTTCCTGTATTTCCTGGGCATTAAATTGAATTTACATACGCAATGGGGATAAGTTCAAAGGCTTAAAGGTAATACAAAGTTTTGGTATGGGGTTATGAATTTGGTTCAAATGAACAAATTGGAAGCATATGCGATCCTACAATATTCAGTGATCCTTGTCGCAGTTGAAATCGAGTATGAAGTGATGAAATTGAAAATAATAAACTCTTAATGTTGTATACCTCCCTCTCAAGGTCAATATATTAATTTAGCTTTAAAACAATGTTTCTTGACTAAAATTGACTGATTGGCTATTCCCGTTTGGAAATTATATATCACAACTGCATATTCTGAGATTTTCATGGTTGCAGCTACCATTGGATGGCCATATACAGTGTATGCACTATTTGAAATTTATCAACATTTTTCTTGAAAGCAGAAGGGGCATCCAAATATATCAACATTTTTAAGAATCGCTATCCGGCCATTTTGAAAATTTCCCAAAACATTGTATTACCTTTAAGGTTTATTTCTGCGATCTTTATGGTTCTAAAGTCTGCTAAAGAATCATCCTCATCTTACAAAGGTAAAATGTATTCCCCATGTGCATTAATATAGTGTCTCCAAACTATTCTTAAACCACAGGCTGTAATCTGACACTTCACCATAATTCTTAAAGCCTTGAGTAGAGCCTAGCTGTCGTCAGTCTCTGGCTGTGTCTAATACGGAGCAGCGAATACAGTGTGCAATTGACCATGCATGAAGTCAGCAATAGTCTCACAATACAGACACTGTTACGCATGACTGTCAAACTACCTCCAAAACCAGGAAATGAATTTAATGCACTGTATCCATGCACGAGCTAAATTGAAAATCAATTGGCCTTCAATGTGACCTTCCTGTGACCTACATGTACATACAGGCCATTTCCTATTTTTCCTTCTCTTTATTGACCTGATACGACCATTTACATGTAAGTAGTAATGATGCAAATACTTTCAGGGTATTGTATCACTTTTGAAGACCAGAAAATAAAGAAGTATACTTGTATAAACCAAACTTTCATGCAAAATGAGTGTGTAGTCCAATCCATACATTTCTGTGTACAGTGAATTTAATTATCAACAAGTTTCAAATTTTTTAAAATTATTTTTCTTCTCCTTTTTCAATGTGATGATTCAAAGACCCTTTGGTTTACATCAATTCTTGAGAAATACAGTATATAATCGTTCTTTTTACTTCCGAACTGTTTCTTTCAGAATGTTATCACATATATGAGTACTCTACTCAATCTATAAAATCAAAATGCAAAATTAAATGAACTTGAGCTTTTAAGTTAACCTTACCGAGAGTCACCATGAGATTCTGTTCAATCCATTCCCAGTGTTTTATGATGTCTTTCTTGTGAAGAGCAGTTGCTATGGCTGTAGGAAGAAAAAGAAAAAGAAATAAAATAGTTTGTCACAAAACCTTGTACCGGTACTACAAAACTCATTTTTAATGATGTGAATTACTGCCATTGCCAGTTTAATTTAGTTTGATTATTTGCTTATCACTATTATTACCATCATCATCACCATATTTACATCAGCATCTTAATAGTTATTGGTATAAGGATGATTTATATTCATATTTCATAATCAACTTTATCACTAATCATCAGCAATAAAATATCAACACCAACGTCCTCCCCCTCCTCTTCTTTAGACTTATTGTTTATTGTCAAGAGTTTTTATGTCTAGCAAAGTCAATCTCCTGTTATCATCATCATCTTCATCATCATCATCATCACCTTCATCTTCATCTTCATCATCATAATTACTGTCATCATCATCACCATCATCATCATAATTATCATTATCATCATCATCATCAATATATTCTTCATTAGTATCATCATCATCATTATCATTTCATCAACATTTTCATCATCATCATCATCACCATCATCATCACCATCGTCATCTTCATCATGAAAATTATCATCATCATAATCATCTTTAACACCACCATCATCTTCATCATGAAAATTACCATCATCATAATCATCTTTAACACCACCATCTTCATCATCATCATCACAATTAACATCATCATAATCATCTTCAACACCACCAAAAGCATCATCTTATCATAATTACCATCAACATCATCACCAACATCATCTTCATCATCATTATTATCATCATCATCATCATTATCATCATCACTGTTTTAAACCATCATCATAATGATCATCACCATAATCAAAACACTCACTATGATAGAGCTCTGACTGAGGTGTCTGGTGTAAGATGCGGTAAGGCGCAGACTTGTTGTCCAGGACCGAGTCCAAAGTTCCAATGACGAGAGAGGTCAATCCTCCTCCTCCGTGACCCTTCCGTCTCTGAAGCGCAAAGTACGGATTCGCTCGCTCTGTGATCCTGTGGTATCATGAAAGTCACATTGAACATGTTGAAATCAAATCTTTTATACTATCCAGTATACAAGTTTGAAAACAAATGGTGTAGGTAAATATTTTTGAAATAACATCTTAAAGCAGGACTGCACTACTTGTAGCTACTTGCGCCCACTATATACCAAACAATACCTAAGTGGTACCTATTGGTCCCCCATGCATGATCCCCTTTTTCTTATGTTAATTGAGAGCTGATTTGATGAGATAACCACCTTTCAGTGACCATGCATGCATGCAGGTTTAATCACAAAAATATATTAGACCTATCTGATGTAAACAAAAATGAATTTATAGAAAAATAAATAATTATATCAACATGTTGAACTTTTACTTTAGAATAAACATGTTCCAAGTTATTTTGGGCTTAGTATTTCAATAAATAACAAATGAACTTGATCATTAAAATGTTATGAATTCTGGTGTAACAAATTATTGGAAAAACTACATGCATATATCTAGACCCCTATCGATGACGAACGTGCAATTATCAAGTGAACAATTAACAAACACACGAGTCAGGACACAATCTGTTTGTGGAAAAAACACTTCTCATTAAATAACCAGATAATAGTTAAAATTGCACTTTTAAAAAAGATATTGAAATTGATAGACTAAAAACTTAACTGAAATTTAATAGGGGTCTAATTTGTCACCCCCCCCCCCCCCCTAAAACAAAATGTTCAAAATGACAAAAATGAAAAACTCATTAATTTCCAAACTTCCTCTTCCTGTTCTTAATTATCTTGTTTATTGTGACTGCTTATGGAAGTGTACACAATGAGTACATATTCAAATGGTTCTACAATTATCATGCTTTGGATATAATATGTAAAACAACAGCATCACTATCATACTTTAATAAATAGACATTCTCAAGCTCATTGCCATTGTCATTGACTTCAACAACAAACATCCCGCATCCATTATCATTTATAACACAAAAATGTATACACGGGACTACGGTTTACGTGAAAACGATACACGGTGTTCCGGTCTGTTCAGATTTACGGTTGATACATGGTGTAAAAAGTAGATTTTACTCACCACAAAGCATTTGCAATGAGAACCTCCTCTGGACGAACCCACATCGTAATGTTTTAAGACTTTCTCGAGGAAATTAACCTTGTTTGAAGTTCCTTTAAAAACGTAAACATCCGCTCTTCTTCTCCTCCTTCCAGGATGACGTCAGCAACTATAATCGATATCGATATCACATGTTGTAGATCTATGAAGAAAAATGACTTCCCCGTCCCCCCCCCCCCCCCCCCCCTCCCCTCGTAATTTTATCCTATTTGATTGATACACGTCTGTAAAAACCAAATCACACACACAAACACCTACTTTATTTCTATATAAATAAATAAAACATAAATAAAAGTATAAGGGGGGTCATATTCATAAACAGCGGAGTCAAAAATTCCTCATTATAGCGGACAAAATGCATGCATAATTACCCCAAAACGGGTAGGCCTACAAATTGATGCTCTATAAATATAACCCGATTTGGTTTATCGAGTATAGGGTTACAAAAAGTAGGCTATCCTATTTTCGTGAAATTTGCCTGATGATGATTTATAAATGATTTGGTGGTTTCTTTTTAAAATACATGACCCTTTTTCGTGAAATCTTTCTTTCAAAAAAAAAATATAGACAGTTTTTTCTTCAAAGTAATCAGCAAACATTGAAATGTAAGCGAGCATCTCCGAAAATGTCCCCTTCTCTCTCTCTTTCTCTCTCTCTCTCTCCCTTTCTCTCTCTCTCTCACCCACGGGGAGCCAGAAGTGGGGGGGGGGGGGCGCATTTCGCCCCCCTCCCCGAAAACAAAAATCAGGAGTAAAGGAGTAAAATAATTCGTAAAATAAAATATAAATGAAAAACTGAAAACCTGAGTTGAATCACACACAAAATACTCCGTACAAAGAAAAGGATACAGGAATTACTTTTCCTAAACATTCCGCATGCCCCTATTTTATCAATGGAGAATGTTATAATAGCGATACGCGCAGGGGCGTACGCAGGGGGGGTTCGGGGGTTAACCCCCCCCCCTTTGGTTTTTTTTTTTGGTTTTTGGTGTTTTTTTTTAATTTAAAAAAAAAAAAAAAATTATGCCCACGGCTAACCTAAAAAAGGTGACCCTACCCCCCCCCCCCCAACAAAGAAAAATGTCAAATTTTCAAATTTCGAGACCAAAAAAAAAATGTTCGCTCACCCCGCCCCCCCCCCCCCCCCCAAAAAAAAAAAACAGTCAGTCGAAAATTGCTTATTAAGAAGCCTTCATGTCAGAGCCTGCACAACGGCAGGGCTCCGGGGGGGGGGCTTGGGGGGCTCGAGCCCCCTCCTTTTTTGAAAAAGTAAGTTAAAGAGAGAAAGAAAGAGAGAGAGGGAAAGAGTATAGTGACCATCCAGTGTCGTATTACGGGTGCTCCGCCCCCTGAACCCCACCAAGGGCCCAAAAGCGGGCCACTGGATGCTCAACTGACCGTAATCAAATGCCATAACCCCTGAGCTTCATGGGGCTCAGCTCCCAGGACCCACCGCCAATTAGTGACCTGCCAGTGTCACAAAATTAATAACTCAGGTTACTCTAAATACGCTTAAATGACCATAATTAATGCCTTAAACCCCTGAGCTTCCGGGAGCTCCGCCCCTTTACCCCACGCCAATTTAATCTTCACACGCCTCGCTCACTACGCTTTACCTGATTGTTAATACTCCACTTTGAAAATTGAGCCCCTCCCCCCCCCCCCCCTCACTCAGTGTTATTTAGGGTACGAATATGCATTTTCCCTCCCTTTAAATGCACCCCCCCCCCCTACCCCCTATCTCAGTTGTGTATAAGTTAATACGGGCCGGACTTTAATAATTGTTGCGTTAAAAGTACGCCTTGAGATGTTAGGAACATGAATGCGGTCCCTCCGAGTGGGGGTAGGGGGTAGGGGGAGGTGAGCTCTCCGGAGTGTTTGCCTCCCCCCCCCCCCCCCCCAATCCCAAACTGCTTCTGGCGTACTTGCACATACACATTGCGACACACAATGTCCATTTTCTGTCTCATGCAGTCTCTCCCTCCAGCTAACTTTCCCGTTTCTTTCTCTCTCTCTCTCACTAGCCTTTCCCCTCCCATTTGCGCCATCCGTTTCTCTCGATCCATCTCTCTCTTTCGCACTCCCTTCACTTTCACCCCGACATCGGTCTCTCTCTCTCTCTCTCTAGCTCAGTCTCTCAGCATGTTTGACTCCCCCCCCCCCCCTCTCTCTCTCTCCCTCTCTCTCTCTCACCCACACACACTTACATTGTCCACTTTCTGTCTCAGTCTCTCCCTCTCCAGCTAGCTCTCCCAATCCTCTCTCTCTTTCTCTTTCTCTCTCTCCATCCCTGTATCCCTCGATCGAATCTTTCTTAGACACCCTTTTTTTCACTCCAACTTATATTCTCTGTGAACTTTTTTTTACTATGGATGTTTATCTGTTCTAGACCCCCCCCCCCCCCCCTTCACATTTTGAATTTCACCTATTTTCTTCCGCGAATCATATACTTTTTTCTGTTTACAGTATTCTAATAATCAATTCCATCCACTCTATTCCACGCTATTCAAATAAACAATAACACAAAGTTTCATTGGACATTATTGCATAATATATTTTCTTCAATTTACAGTAATAAAAATATGGAATGTGTAATCTTGAACATCTTATGAATAAATAAAAGCAATATATACAACACACTATAATAAAAAATGAACAAGAACAAAACATTACAATATAGAAAATATTAGTTTGCATAGAGTTTGTCATTTTCTTTGGTCCTCCCTGAGAATACAGTAAATATAACTATATACATGACTGTATAAGGTGCAGCGTGCAACACCTTAAAGGCATCGTTTAACAATGTAGTAATTCTGAGATGCATGGCCCTGCATGTTATCAGAGTCTGTGGTATGGTGTAATATTGAAGCCCTATAAACAAATTGCGCTTCAAAATTATCATGAAGTGCCTCAAAAAATAAAAATCTTTGAATGACCAGTTTTGCCATACTCATTTCCCCCCAGTTGACTGTAGTGTTATGAAAACCGTTAGGAAAACGCAAAATGAAATTTCGATTTTCATTCATGAATATCTTGATACTCAGACAGGCGATCGGCTTGTACAAAGCCATGGGATTCCTGAAGGACCTAAAGGTTTATAATTAAGATTGCAGCATGAGCTAAATCAAGGATTTTATTTAAGGATCTGAGACAAAGTTACCGGAGCGCGGAGCCCTTTAATCATTGAAAGGCAAATTGGGGGAGGGGTGGGTGTTGTAATGGACGTCAGAAGAGGGGCGGAAGCTACGAAACACCACATAGCGTTACCCACTGTAAGTTGCAATAAAACGATCCAAAAACTTTCAGGAATCCAACTTCTTACGGCAATTTTGATACCTTATTGCATTACCATGTTCAGGTTTCATAATTTATATGTAATTGTCATGTTTGCACGTTTACCTTAGTGTCGTGGCCAAGTGGTTTAAGGCGCTTGACTAGCGGGGGACGAGGGTTCGAATCCCGATACGGCACTAATGATTTATATCCTTTGACAAGACATTAACCTGCACTTGCTACTCTCCACCCAGGTGTTAAATGGGTACCCGGTAGGATTCGACCGTCATTGTTTGTCAAACAGTTTTTAGGCGTCAAGTATAGCACATCGCTGGAATGCTCCCCAGGGAGTGGAGATTGTGTACACAGTGTGTGCGGGCAAGCACTGAATCCAATGATAATATTAAGCGCTATATAAAAGCGGAATGTTATTAGTATTACAAAAGGTGTGTCACCTTGTGCCCTTTATTTGTCACAGTCATTGCAATCATGTCTTCGGTTTAAGACCGCCGAACAAAGTGTAGGGGGGGGGGGTACATCGATAATATACTGGATACGCCGCAAAGCACTCTCACCAAAACCCGAGGGACTAACTGAACTGAAGAATCCTAAGATCGTGTTAGGATGGAGATAGTACATAGTACTACATGTGGCGCAGTTTCGTACCCATACCTTGGGGGCAAACCATAATACATTGTGTTTCTGGATTTACAATGATCCCCTAACCTGCCAACTATGTAGATAGTTTTTTTGCATTTCTGTTTCCAGGTCGGAAATCTGCCAGGATGGGCAAACTACCCCCCCCCCCCCGCATTCCTACCCCTTTATTATTATGGTACGCTGATGATGTGGCCTCTTTTTAACAAACTTGATTGTACTTCACGTCTTCATTGTCATCAAGGCACATTGCATGTAAGATGAAGGTTAGGGTTTCACTTCTTGTTCCATTCCATGAGCCATGTCCCTACGAAATCACTCTTACTCGTTTTCGGTTCCGCAGCAAACATGTTTAGGGTGTATAGCCCTGGTCTTGGCAGCTTCACGTCGCAGGTGATCATGAAGGACGGCTTCCCGGTTTTCGATTTTGTTTCGGAAATCTTACACCTCTCATCCTCTGTTTGGAAGATCATACTAAAGGGTTTGTCCCGAAGTACTGTGAGTGTGCACAGTCCGTCAGCGTCGGCGGGGAGGGTCGAGCAGTGTGGCGCTTTTGTTGATAGACCCATCTGGAGAAACAGGGGTTCAGGTCCCATAGTGCCTCTGACCTTTGGAAACATTGCCTTAGTGGTTGCTTTGGCGCAGTCAACCAGCCACACGCCTGCATATGTGAAGGACTTGCCTGTCTCGTCTTCGGTAAAGACCACAAGGTCGTAGAGTCCTGGTTTCTTGATCCTAAGTCGTATTCTTGTCGACGCGATTTCTCCCTCATCTGACCACCCAGCTTCAATCAAGGAGCTCGTAACAGAGCTCGTGTCCTTACGCCCGCCCTGTGCGGTTTCCAGGTGCGCAGTGATTCTTCGATTCGTGCTCGGTTTGTGAGTAAAGCACAACTCACCTTCTCCATCGAACAGGTCAAGCCTCTTTGAATTTCCATCGTCTAAGCCTAATCCTGAATCCCAG
Organism: Strongylocentrotus droebachiensis; assembly: GCA_035222895.1. NCBI lineage: Eukaryota > Metazoa > Echinodermata > Echinoidea > Camarodonta > Strongylocentrotidae > Strongylocentrotus > Strongylocentrotus droebachiensis. The sequence continues at coordinate 244,179 of JAVYIG010002411.1, forward strand.
AAGATGGATTTTGGTCCATAGGTAGTTTTCCTTCCAGGGTACGTCGGTTTCTTGCAAACGTTTTCGTTCACTACCAACCATATGCCTACGTAGTCATGCTTCTCGCTACCTTCCGACTTGGCAAACAGTCGGAACGCAAATGTGCCTGTCTTGTCCATACGGAAATGAAAACGCGTTATGCGTTTTGTTTCCATGACGTAAGTATCTGCAAATACTTGACGCTCTACTTCATCATCTTCTTTACCTTTCTTTAGGTTGAAGAGGAATTCGACAGATGATTCGGGCTTACTAAACACTTCAAAGGTACCTTCCCCGTTTTCACACACCACTCTGCTTTGTGTCGCTGTTTGCAAACCTAGAGAGTGGAACTTAGCTTCGGGTCCGATGTCGGTTGCACCTTTTGGAAAGGGCTCCTTCTTGCTAGGTTTGCGACAACATACGAGCCACTGCCCTACAAACTCGTTTTTTGTCGGCACTGATTCGCTCTTCGGCTTGGCAAAGAGTGTCAGTTTGAAGAACCCTTTCGTCTTGAGTCTAAGGCTAACGGTTGTAACCTGTTCTGTTTCCGTTTTGTTGGTCTCTACAACGTAGCCTCCATCATTATTTGGTGATTCGGAAATATCCTTCAAGCCAGCAATAACCTTCATTTCTTTGGTTGCATCACAGGCGATGACTAATTGCCCTTCTCCTTCTACTGTAACTATTGTCGATGTGAGGGCGTCCCTGAGGCGGAGACCGTGTCCTGCAAATTTAGCATTTGGACCGGAAACGGCGCTCATATCTGGGAGACGTATCGGGTCGAATTTTCCAGCGCTAACAATGATATAGGTCAGCGTACAAGAGTAGTCCTCATGGTCAGACTTTACATACATGGTAAGAATGTATTTCCCGGCAAAAGGACACCGAACATGGCAAACCACCCAATCGTCAAAATGTTCGCAGTAAACGAACGATTTCATCTTCTTGTTCTGATCACCGACTTTGTAAAGGTCTACACGGACAGAAGAAGGACCTTCATCCAGCCTCTTGAAGACCACATGAGCACTTCCTGCAACTGCCTCAACGGTTGCTTCGTTCTTGTCAGCTGGAGTCAAGCCATAGTCTGGCGAATTCAAAGGTGCACCATACAGGTTTATTTCTTCAGTAGACATAGGATCGAGTTTCTCACCACCTGTTGCTTTGATGACGTAGCTTACTAGCGTATTGCCGATGGCATCTGAGGGTTGTTCTGGATACAGGACCTCGGTGTTGCCATTGTCGTTGCGCTGACATGAAATTTTCCCGATGAGGATGAAACTGTACCTACCAGCTTTTGGAAGACGGATGCTGCAGGACAGTTCGTTCTCGTTCCACCACTGAATCACCACTCCTTTCAGTTTCGTACCATCCTCATTCTCAACAATGCAGAAGGTGTTATAGAGCGCCCTCTCCAGTTTGAGCTTGATCAGGCAACTGTTATTTGGTGCCTTGATGATACCTTCTTTGTGACTCACACATTCGAGTCCGGAGAACTGCGCTAGGGCTCCTAATACTGGAGTGTTGTTCCATTCCTCAAGGGATAGAGTGGAAAATATATTCTGGATGTCTACACCTTTCGGGAAATGGTGGTTTGCAAAACTCTTAGGCTCCGCTAAGAACTGGCCTTCCTTCCAATGCCTTGTGAAAGCAGTATCTGCATGAATAGGGGATTTGGAAGAAAAAAAAATGTACGGATGGAATAAATTCGTTCGAAAAAAAAAGTAAACGCAACATTTGATACTGCTTCCGACACAATCCCATCATGATACTTTCCTAATCAAGAAATCACTAATTATATCATTGTCTATTACGTATTCCTGAGCATCCTATTTGGGAGGCGAGATCACTTGGTGGTAGAGCAGTAGTCTCGTAACCGGGAGGTCCGGAGTTCGAAACCAATTCAATGCACTAGTGCCCTTTGCCAAGGCATTAATCCTTATTTACAAAGTCCCTCAGAGAGGACCTAAAACCGTCGGTCCCCTGGTCGCTTACTTAAAATACTTTCTTAAAGCGGTCAGGTTCATTTCAGTTCAGTTCAGTTCAGTTTATTTTATTTTTGCACGGCACGAACATCAACCAAAGGCTGTTCTTCTGCAGGTAAAACAAGCAAACCAATCAACTAACCAAGCAAACGTGTCTCAAACCTACAGCACTCACCAACACTACCCGCAGCCCAGGTACAGTCGCATAGAAAGATTTGACCACCCAAGGTGACCCTGTTCCAAGCGTGGGTCAGCTTGGACAGATTCTCCTTGCCTGGCCAATAGCCACTTCCTTTGGCGTATCCAGTGATCTTCTCGCACTCTACGTCTGCTTTCCTAATTGGGAGAAAACATTAATATGATTATTGATTGATTGATTAATCTATTCATTCATTCATTTATTCATTCATATGGCTCCGGTTGTCTCATTTTCGCTCGCTGGAACATTGCCAGCACAAACCACTGACCTCTACCTCCTGGACGGATCATCGACCATTCCCATTCACTATACGTTACGTACTAAAAGGCTGTATTGTCTGACCGTTCATGAATATTCATGTTTTTGCTTACCTCGGCAAAATGTTTGCTTTTACTTCATGGAAAAATGACGGTGGGGGGTTGGATGAAATGGACTAAATGAACCAAGCAGAAGTGATCTATGATAATTCATGCTTCTTATCCTTTGTGTGCTTGACCTATAATCTTCAAATCGCTTGGCAAACTGAGTCCAAAGTTCGACTGGTTTCACAATGTGTATTATAGGCAATGACGAGCTTGTAACCTATTTTGATAAAATGACGGTGGGTGAACTTTCAAAAGTCAATGGGACGTGGGGGTTCCAATGAAAGAACTAGTGATAACTTACGTCAGGATGGATGTGCTTTTCGTTTAAGTAAAAAATGAATTTTAAACGATTTTTTTTTGGTAACATTCCATAGGCTAACATGTGAAGCTGCTGACTTTGACGATAGGAGGCGTTGTGAAATGAGACTAAACGGAGCAATAATGTATTTAACCCAGCAACAACAATAAAATTGACAGCCACATTTTGTCTTTCAACATTACCCATTAGAATGAAAATATTATCACCCGAAACTAGAAGTTTAAAGTTCTCTTATTTGGCATCGAGGCAATCAAACAAGTTCATACATTTTTCTTCTTCTTCGTCTTCGTCTTCTCTTTCATTTAGCCCCCTCCTCATCCTCCTTTTTCTATTCCAATGTCTCCTGCGTCTTTTTTATCACCATCATGATCATGATCATCCTCTTCTTCTTCTTCTTTTCCCTCTTCTTCCACTTCTTCTGATTAATAAAGAAAGTGGCGCATATTAACTTTCATTCTCCTTGCACTTGAAATATATAATCAAATTATTCTGTCTTTATGTGATATCAATATCCACATTCAGCCAGTAAAAGTGAATGCATGTATATACTTACGCGCACATAGCCACCATAAGATTACTGTATCCGCCGCAGACTGCGAGTCCGGTCCGTAGGACAGCCTCGGCAGAGTTGTCCCCAGGCAATCCTGTCCTGAACCCTTGAACGTTGTACTCGGTGTTATGCGCCACCCAGCGAAATATAACCCGGAGTTTTTCTAGCTGTGAGTTGGCAACCGAAGTCAGATGGGCAACAAGCTTATCCATGTCTTTCCGTAGTTCCTGGGGAGTCTATTGATTCAGAAAAGAAAAAGAACAACACAAGGATATAAATAAGCCAGTTCATGGTTGCAGTCTGAGCATGAGCGGATAAAGGTCATTGCAGAACAAATTGTGAAATACACGGAGACGAAATACTGGATACGTGCTCATGAAAGTTATGTAATCATTTATGGACAAGCAGTGCTCTCCATGATACACAGGTGGAAGTATTCTTTGAAAAGTGAAAACAAAGGCTATTTATATAGCACCTCCATCGCTGTAGGAGTGATTATTTCAAAATGTACAAAGTGGCACCTCTTCGTGTTTTGAAGATCTTTGGATATTCGGGGTCATTGCAGTAATGTGCTAACCGTGAACTGGTCTATTAGCAGATAGGTAGGATAATAATATTGCCTCATGCCCGGAGTGTATATGCCGGATGAACCTGCCACCTGCACAACTTACTTCTGAAAAGGGGTTGACTGGCAATGGGAGGTTTGGGCAGTTTTCCTTTACGGGCCGCTCTATATTTTGGCTTGAGGGCCGGCTGATTTGTGGTTTAAGGGCCGGTTGGTTAAAGTCCATAGTTTTAATGGCCTGATTGCCTTGAAATTCCCGGTAACAGTCCGAGCCCCCCCCCAACCCCCACCTAAGGGTAAGGTTACTCGCCACCTTGAATGTTGATAGTAGGTTCCTTAAAATGGTGCGTTCGAAGTATGATTACCAAGACCCAAGTAATCAAACATAAAAGGGAATGTGATTGGTCTTGATGGTGTCTCGTATATACGACGAGAAAATATATATTATTTGAAAGTTATTAATAAACACATTATTTTTAGTGAGTATAATTATTGGTCATGGATATAAGGGTCTTTTTGTCAATCAATCACGAGTTGTTAAGAAAAAAGTAACTGTCTTCATCTGTCAAAAGAAGGCGAAAGTCTCCTTACATGTTTCTCCATTTGAACAGGGAATCAATAGTGGTATAAATTATTGTAGTCTGCAAAGGAGGCAGAAAAGATGCTAAATTATGAAATTATATAAGAAACGAACTGATAATCAGAATATGGTAGGGAGGGAGAAATAAACATGGCTCAATTTGATCGAAAATTATCTCCCTGTATATATCATATTTTCAGAAAAATAGGTTCAGGTTTTCGAGTGCTCCCTCCCTTTCTGTGATAAGATTCCATTGTCTAAAAAGAAATAGAATTAAACTTGAGTCCCCTCCAACAGTTCAACTTAATTTCAAAGGTCGCTCCCCCCCCCCCCCCTCAAATAGGTCCCGGCTGTTTCTATTAGCAAAACAAAATGCGCAGAAGGGCAATTTAGTCTTTAGAGGGGGATTTTGATTTTAGCCGAAAAGGGTGAATGTGTCTCCTTGTCCGGTTTTAACTTGCCAGTTATAGAGCGCTTGCAATAATTATCATTACCCCGGTCATCGTATTTAAGTACTATTCCGCATATGAAAGTGTACATTTTCCTCTCCCTGTGGAACATCCCACCTCTTCGCCTTTTAAAGCCTATCTGCACCAGTTTGGCCGGGAGGGATTAGACCTCCCTGCATGGTCACTGACAGGTGGTTATCTCATCAAATCAGCTCTCATTTAACATAAGAAAAAGGGGACCATGGGGGTTCAATGGTTACCGATTAGGCATGGTTTGCTATATGGAGGGCACAAGTTAGTAGTGCAGTGGGACTTTAAAGCACATTACAGGTGCCCTTTAACACCATGCTCGATGACATTAAAGTGACGTTCCAGTCAGGCGATTTTCCTTCATGAATTGGGGTTGTCATATACCTACCTCTATTGCATGTTTATCCAGTTTCTTCATTTGGTTGTAGTCGGGTATCAGGGCGCGTTTGCCTGGCCAGAAGGTATCCTCAATCTTCAAATCAGGATTGTCTTTGCTCAATGGGAACGCGGCCCGGCCGAACACTGGAATCGGCTCTTTTCGGTATTTTTCGACATTCACCGAAGGATCAAAAGGCGATTCGGTTTTTGCGTCACTCGGGATTTTGTACGGAGTGCTCTGTATAACTTTTTGTTTACTCCTCCTCTCGATTGTCTCTGGTTCGTTCCGTTGCTGATTAAGAACAACGCCGTCATCGATACCGGTCGTATGTCCATTTATTACATTTTGATGTTTTAAAGGGTGAGCTATCTCCTCCTTTCCTTTTACCGATTGTCCTTCTGTAACGTTTCCGCCATTTTGTTCAGTGTCACCTCCTCTTTCGTCTACTGTTGCTCTATCATTAATGACGTCATCACTTCGTTTGATGCCATTGTGACGTAGGACGTCGACGTTGCTTTCAACGACTGCGGTGCTTTTTGATCCTCCGCAGCCCATGATGAGACTGGTTATCAGTTTTTCATTCGTCCGAATATGTGCCTTCTAATCAGTTCCAGTGGAGAGTCATTACTTGAGAAGCGATACGCAACCTATCTGTCGTGTCTGTAAAATAAAATAAAAATAAAATAATGTCTACTTTAAATAATTTTCATATCTTTAAAAACATTGATGCTTGAGCAGCGATTATTTTCTTAACTTATGCTATGGTTGAAACCTAGGCTACGTCTTGATATTCAGTATTTAAATGACTGTAAAGTGTAAACCCACATTTGTCTTGGTTGGTGCGTCCGGAAAGGCCAGTTCTTCGGATAGCTGATTTTGAACACTATAAGTCAGGCGCGGATCCAGGATTTCTTAGGGGAGGGGGCCCAACTTTCTTCATTTTTTTTTGCTCC